>JBBPUQ010000008.1:0-285000 GCA_038501195.1 Nemania diffusa
CCTAACCCTAACCCTAACCCTAACCCTAACCCTAACCCTAACCCTAACCCTAACCCTAACCCTAACCCTAACCCTAACCCTAACCCCTAACCCTAACCCTAACCCTAACCCTAACCCTAACCCTAACCCTAACCCTAACCCTAACCCTAACCGACCCCACACCCTTAAACCATAACTTCAACTATAACTTCAACTATATTTTCCACTTTTACATAATAACTTTAATTATAATAATATTATATATTTTTAAACTATAATTTAAATTATAATTTAATTTATTTATATTTTATATTTTATATTTTTAAATTATATTTTTAAATTTTAATTATATTTTTATTTTAAATTATAATTATAATAAAATTATTATATTAATTATATTTTTAAATATATTATATATTTTTATATTATAATTTAAATTATAATTTAAAAAAAAAAAAAATTTTATAAATTTATATAATATAATTTATAATTAAAAAATAAAATTAATTTTTTTTTAAAAAAAAATTATTATATTAATTTTATTATTTTAAATATTTTAAAATTATAAATAAATAAATTTTTATATATATTTTTATATATTAAATAATTAATAATATAATAATTAATATTTTTAATAATATTTAATTTAAAAATTTTTTAAAAATATATTATATTATTAAAAAGTTTAAATTATAACTTTAATTATATTTTTTATTTTAAAAAAATTATTTTAATTATAATAATATATTATATTTTTAAATTTTAAATTTTAAATTAAATTTTTACTAATAAATAATTTATTTTTTTTTTTATATATAAATATAATATATATTATTTATATTAAATTATTTAAAATTATTATTTTATTAATAATAATTATATATATATAATATAATATAAATTTTAATTAATAAAATTTTTAAAATTTATAAATATATTAAATTTATTTAATATAAAAAAAACTTTTATAATTTATTTATTAAAATAATAATATTATTTATAATAAATATATATTTAAATTTTATTATTTAATTTATTAATTATTTATTAAAAAAATTATTATATTTTATTATAAATAATATTAATTATTTATATATATATATTTTATATATTAAAAAAAAAATTTAAATATAAAATTAAAATAATATTATATTTAATATATTTTTTTTTATTATATTAATTATATTTAATATATTTTTTTTTTTTTTATATTAATTATTTTAATATATAAATTTATAAATAATATTATAATTTTATAAAATATTAATAAATTAATTAAAATATTTAAATTATTAATTATAATTATAATAATATAATTAAAAATATTTAATTTAAAAAAATAAATATATTATAATATAAATAAATTATTATTAAAATTAATTTTAATTATTTAATTATAAATTTATTATTTATTATATATAATTTAATATATAAAATTAAATTAATATTAATTAATAATTATATTATTTTTTATATATAATAATAATAATTAATTAAAATATAAATTTTATATTATATATTTATATATAATATTTAATAAATTTTTATTTTTTATTATAATAATTTTTTAATATTTTTAATAAAAAATTAAATTATAATAATTAAAAAATTATTATAATTATTAAAATTAATAATAATATTATATAAAAATATTTATTTAAAATAAATTAAATTTAAATTATTATTAATATATATTTATATATTTATATATAAAATATATTTATTTAAATTTTATTTATATATATTAAAAGTTTTTTAATAATTAATTATATTTAAATTATAATTTATATTTATAAAAATTTATATAATTAATTAAAATATTAAAATATTAAAACTTTAAATTATTAATATAATTTATATTTATATTTATAATAATAATATTTTTTATATAAATTATTATATAATTTTAAATTTAATATTATAATATATTTATTTATATTTATTATTTATATATATTATATAAAATAAAATTATATTATTAAAAAAATATAATATTTTAATAAATTATATAATTTTTTAAATAATAAAATTTATTTTAATATTTATTTTAATATTTTATTATAAATTTATAATTATATTATTATAATTAATATTAATTTAATTTAAAATTTTTTAATAAAATTTATATATTATAATATTATTTTTAAATTTATATAATAAAAAAATTTATTAATAAAAAAACAATAAAAAAATATTTATTATATATTAATATTAATAATATAACTTTTTATTTAAAATAATAAATATAATTAATAAAAATTAAAATATTAAATAATATATAATATATATTATTTATTTATATATAATATTAAATTAAATAAACTTTAATATAAAATATATAATAAAATAAATATTAAATTAATTATATATTTAATATTTTTATATAAATAATATAAAATCTTTTAAAAAAACTTTTATAAAAAATATTTAATAAATTTTAAATATTAATTATTATATATATATATATTATATATTATTTAAATTAATAATATTTTTAATATTTTAAAAATTAATTTATAAAATATTTTTTATTAATATTTATATATATTTTTATATTTTTAATAATAATTAAATAATTATTAAATAAAATATTTATTTAATTAATATTAAATTAAAATTAAAATTAATATATATTAAAAAATATTTATTAAATTTAATTAAATTATTAATAAAATTAAAAAAATATATAAATTTTATTATTATATATATAATATTTTAAAAAATGAAATAAATTATAATATAAAAAATAAAACAATTTTATAAAAAATAATAAAAAATTTAATAATATAATTATTATTAATATATATTAATAAATTAATTAAAAATTTTTATTATTTTTAAATATTAAATAAAATATAAAAACTTTTAATAAAAATTATATAAATATTTTTAATATATTAATTAAAAATAAAATTATTTATATAATTAATTTATATAATTATTTTTTTTATATAAAATATAAATTATTAAAATATTTAATATTAATATTAATATAATTAATAATTTTATAAAGTTTTATTATATATAAATTATATTTTATTATTATTAATAAAAAATATAAAATAAAATAATAAAAATAATATATTATTTATTTTAATAAATATTATTAATAAAATTATATATATATATATATATATATATAAATTTAAAATAATTTATAAAATTTAAAATTTTATATAAATTTATATATATATTTTATATAAAAAAATATAATTAAAAAAATTATATATTAATTATTTATATATATATATATATAAAATTTATAAATTTTTATATTTTTTATTTATTTAATTATTTAATAAAAGTTTTAATTTAAATTTTAATTATATATATTTAATAAATATATATAAATTTTATTAAATTATTAATTTAATATTAAATATTTTTTTTTTATATAATAATTTTAATTTTAATATTAATTAATTTTTTATTATTTTTTTTATTATTTAATTAATATATATATATTTTTATTTATATAATTAATATTTTTAATATTTAATTAAATTTTTTTTTTTTATAAATATTTATATAAAAATTTAAATTTTATATATATAATTAATAATATAATTAATAATTTTATTATAAAAATAATTTTTTAAAAAGTTTTATTAAATATATTAATATAATTAAATTTATTAATTATATTATATAATTTATTTATTAATAAATTATATATAATTTATTTATATTTAATTAAATTTTAATAAATAATATTATTTTTATTTATAAAAATATTTTTTATATAATTTTTATTAATTAATATAATTATAAATTTAATTTAAAAATTTAAATTTTTATTATTTATAAATATTTTATTAATAAAAATAAAAATTTTTATATAATTAAAATTTAAAAATATATAATATAGTTTTAATTATATATTATTAATTTATTATTATATTTATATATTTAATTATTTAATATTATTTTTTAATAACTTTTAAATTAATATAATAATTAATAAATTATATAATATTTTTTTAATTTATTAAATAATATATTATTAAAAATAATATTTTATATTAAAATTAATAATATATAATTATTTAATTTATTTATTTATTTAAATTTTATTTTTATTAAATTTAATAAAATATTTAAATATTAATTTTATTTTTAATTTTATATAAAATAATAATTTAGTTTTTTTTTTATATAAAAACTTTTTAAATATAATATTAAAAATATTATTTATTTAAAATTTTATAATTATAAATTTATAAAAAAAAAATTTAATATATAATAAATATAAATTATATATAAATATTTTTATATTTAATTTTTAATAATAATATTTATAATAAATTTTATATTAATATAATTTTAATTTAATTAATTTATATAATAATTATATAATTTAAAATATAATATTTATTAAATATTTATTTTTTAATTTTTTTAATAAATAAATATAAATTTTTTAATTTAATTTATTATATAATTATATATATATTATAATTTTAAATTAATAATAATTTTAAAACTATAATAAATTATTAATATTTATATAAAAATTTAAATTTTATTATTATTTTTATAATTTTATATAATTAATTTAAACTTTTTATATAATTTAATTATTTTATTTTTAATTTTTTATATAAATTTAATTTAAAATATTTTTATTTAATTATATTAAATTAAATTATATTATATATATTAAAATATATTTTAAATTATTAATATATTTATTTTAATTATATTTAATTATTTAAAAACTATATTAAATATAATAATTATATTATTTTATTTTAATTTTATAATAAAAATATAATTATTAATTTTTTTTAATATAAAATATTAATTATTAATAAATATAAATAATTTTTTAATTTATTTTAATATTAAAATTATAATTATTTAATAATTTAAAAAAAATTATATAAAAAGTTATTTTTTTATATTATAAATAAAATATAATTTTTTATTAATAATATAATTTAATTTATATATAATAAAATTTAATTAATTTATTTATTATATTAATTATAATATTATAATTTTTAATTATAAAAACTTTATATAGTTTTATTTAATTTTTAAATTTTTTTTATATTATAATTTTATTTTAAAAAAATAAAAAATATATTTTATATAATAATATTAATTTTTTTTTTAATTTATATAATTTAATTAATATTAATATTTATATAAATATTTTTTAATATTTTTAAAATTTTTATATAATTTTTAATAAATAAAATAAATTTTTATTAATTTTAAAATAAATTTTAAAAATTAATAAAATAAATATAAAATTATTTAATTTAAATATATTATTTATAATATTATTTTTTTATTTATATAATATTTAATTTTTATAATAATTTATTTTATTTTAATAAATATTTTTTTATATAAAGTTTTAATTAATTATATATTATTATAAAAATTTTTAAATAAAAAATTTATATTAAAATTATATATAATATAATTAAATAATATTTAATATATTAAAATTTAATATTAATATAATATATTTTAAATATTATATATATTTAAAAATTTTATAAATTTAATTATTTAAAATAAAATATTTATATTAATTATTTATTAATTTATATAATATTAATAATAATTTTATAATTAAAATTATATTTATTTTTTTAATAAAATTTTTATTTTTTTAAAATTTAATTATATAATTAATAATAATAATAAAACTTTTTAATTTTTTAAAATATTAAAATATTAATATTATTATATTTAATTTTTTATAATAATTTTATATATTTTTTTATATAAAAATATTTAAATTAATAATATAATTTTTAAAATTTTTATTTTATAAAATAATTTTTAATTTTTAATTAATTAATATTAAAAAATAATTATTTTTATTTTTATATAATTAATAAATTTAAAATATAAAATTTAATTAATTTAATTAATATTAAAATTATTATTATATTTATAATTTTAAAATTTTTAATATTATTAAATTAAATTATTATATAATTTAAAATTTAATTTATTTATATAAAAAAAATTTTTTATATAAAAGTTTTAATTTAAACTTTTTTAATAATTAAAACTTTAATTATATTAATATTTTATAAAATATTTTAATATTTTATATTATATTAATAATTTAAATAAAAATTATTTAATATTAATATTTAATTTTAAATATATATATTTTTTTTTATTATATAATAAAAATATATTAAATTTATTAAAAAATAAATTATTTTATTTTTAATTTTAAAATTTAAATTATTATTAAATTTATTATTATATAAAAAGTTTTTATTATTTTTATAATTTAATATAAATATATTATATTTTTTTATTTTAATATATTATATATAATAAAATATTTTATTTTTAATTTTTTTTATTAATTATAATTAATAATTTAATAATTAAATTTTTTATAAATAAAATATTTTTTATTATTTTTATTATTTTTATTATATAATAATAATAATTTTTAATAAAATTTTTTTTATAATTATAATTATATAATTATTTTAAATATTTAATATTATATTATTTATTAATAAAATAAATATTTAATATAAAATAATAATTTATTTTTTAATTAAAAAAAATTTATAATATTATTTATAAATTAAAAAATAAAACTTTATATATAAATTTTTAATTAATTAAATTAAATTTAAATTTAAATATATTAAAATAAATTTAAATTTAAATATATTAAAATATATTTATATAATTATTATATAAAATAATATTTTTTTATAATAATAAAATTTTAAAATATATTATATATTAATATTATTAATTTTAATATAATTAATTATAATATTTAAAAAATATATTTATATAATTATTAATTTTAATATATTTATTAATATAAATATTAAAATTATTTATATAAATATATTATTATTTAAATTTTTATTATTATTTTTATTAAATTTTTTAAAAATATATATAAATTAATTATTTAATATTTTTTTATATATTTTTATATTTTTATTATATTTAATTATTATAATAAATATTTATTTAAATATATAATTAATATTTATAAATATAAATTTTATTTAATTATTAAAAATTATTATAAATATTTATATAAATTATTTATTTTTAATTTTTAATTATATATATTTTTTTAAATATTATATAAAATATATTAATAATTATATTAAAATAATTATATTATTTAAATTAATTATAATATTTTAATATTTTAAATTAATTTTATTTTTTTTAATTTTATTTTTATATAAAAATAAATATAATTTTTTATTTAAAAAATTAAAATAATTAATTTTAATTATTATAATTATAATTATTATAATTAATTTATTTATAAATTTTAATAAAATTATAAAAAAAAATAAATATAAAAATAAATAAAATAATTTAAAATTTTATTAATTTTTATATAAAAATAATAAAATTATTATATAAAAAATTATTTTAATTTTATAATATTTAAATTTTTTTTTATTTAATAATTAATTTAATTTTATTTTTTTTAATTAATATAAATATTAATTTATTTTTTATATAAAAAATAAAATATTAAATATAAAAATTATTTTATAATTAAATTTTATTTTTTTATTTTATTAATTTATAATTATTTTTTATAATTATTAATTAATATTAATAAAATTTTATATATATATATATATATAAAAATTTAAAATAATTTATAAAATTTAAAATTTATTTTTAAATTTTAAAATTTTATATTAATTTATATATATATATTATAAAAAAAAAATATAATTAATAAAATTATATATAAATTATTTATATATATATATTTATAAATTTTATAAATTTTATAAATTTTAATTAATTTTTATATTTTTTATTTATTTAATAAAAATTTTAATTTAAATTTTAATTATATATATTTAATATATATATATAAATTTTATTAAATTATTAATTTAATAAATATTATAATATTTAAATTTTTAAATTAAAATTTAAATATAAAATTATATATAAAACTATTTAATTATATAAAAAATTTTAATTAATAATATAAAATTATAATAATTTATAAATAAATTAATATTTAATTTTAATTTTTAATTTTATTTTATTTTAAAATTATAATATATTATATAAATTATAAATTATTATATAAATATATATATAATTAATTAATAAATTTATATATATTTATTTATTAAATTTAAAAATAAATATTTTTAAAAAATTAAAATAATTATTATTATATATAATATTAATTTATTAATTATTAAAAAATAATATTTTTAAATTTATAATTTTAAAATTTATAATTAAAAAAAATTTTAATTTTATATTATAAAATTTAAAATTAATATATTATTTTAATTTAAAAAAATTAAATAATATAATTATTTAAAAATAATTTTAATATAAAAATTTTATATAATAATATATTAAAATATAATATTTATTAATTAAAAATTTTATATAATTTATTTATTATTATTTAAATTATTAATATTTAAAAAATTAATATAATTATATTAAATTAAAAATTATAATAATAATTAATATTTATATTTTATAATTTATATATAATTTATTTTTTTATTTTTATAATAAAATTATTTATAAATAATAAAAATATAATATTATTTATTAAAATTTAATTAAATATAAATAAATAATTAAAAATATATTAATTTATAAATTATATATAATAATTATTTAATTTAATAATATAATTATTTTTTATATAATTATTTAAAAAATTTTAAAAATATTAATTATATTATAAATTTTAATAATATTATATTTTAAATAAAAATTATTATATAATTATATAATTAAATTTAATATATTATTAAAAAATAAATTTATAATTAATATTATATTATTATATAAATTATTTAATAAAAAATATAAAATATATATTAAATTAATAAAAAATAAATTTAATTATATATTAAAAATATTAATTTTTATTAATTAATTATATATATATAAAATTTTAATTAAAATATAAAATTTTAAATATTAAAATTTATTTTATATATTTTATATTTTATTTAATAAATAATTAATTATATTTTATTATATATAATATTAATAAATATTTAATTAATTTATAAAATAAATATATATATATATATTATATATATAAATTATTTTTTTTAAATATTAAAATAATAATAATATTATATAATTATAATATTATATTTTATTTAAATTTTATTATATATAATTTATAATATAAATTAAAATTAATATTAATAATTAATTTTAAATTAAATATAATAAAAAAAAGTTTAATTTATTTTTTATATAAAATATATAATTTTTATTTTTTATTTATATATAAATTTAATTTTATTATATAAAATTATAAATATATTATATTAAATTATTTTAATAATTATAATTATTATTATTTTTATTATAAATATAAATATAATTATAAATAAAAAAAAAAATTATAAAATATATAAAAAAATTTATAATTTAATTAAATTTTATATAAATTTAATTAAAAAAATATTAAAAATTTTTTTATATTTATTATATTTAAATTTAATTTTATTTAATAATTTATTTAATATATTTTTAATTATTTAATAAAAATTATTATTTATATTTTATATAAAAAAATAAAATATATATTATAAAAATTATTTTTAAAATAAATTAATTTTTAATTTTTAATTTTATAAATTTATAATTATAATTTAAAATATTTAAATTTTATTTTTAAATTTTAAAATTTTATATTAATATATATATATATATATAAATATAAAATATTATTAAATAAAATATATATAAATTATTTATATATATATTTATATAAAATTTATTAATTTTAAAAATTTTAATAAATTTTTTTATTTTATATTTATTTAATTAATTTATTAAAATTTTAATTAAATATATTTATATATATATATATATATATTTAAATTATATTAAATTATAAATTTTAAATTATATAAATAAAATAAATAAATTAATAATTTTTATTAATAAAATTATAATATATTATATAATAAATAAATATTAATATTTTTATTAATTTATTTTATTAATTTATATTTTATTTATTTATTTAAATATTATTATTATAATAATTTAATTTTAATATTAATATTTTAAATTTTAATTATATTATATAATTTAATTAATTAATAAAATTAATAATATTATAAAATTAAAAATATATATATAAAATTAATAAAATTTAAATATATTAAATAATATAAATAAATTTAAATATATTTATAAATTAATTTATAAATTTAATAAAATTTAATAAATAATTATAATAATTAATTAATTAAATTTAAATAAATTAAAATATTTTTATTTTATAATTAATAATAAAAAAAACTTTTATTTAAATTATTATTAATTTAAAATTAATTTATATTATTATAAATATATAAATAAAAAATTAATAAATTTTATAAAATTATAAATAATATTATATATAATATATTTTTATTTAAAATAATAAAATTAATTAAATTAATATAATAAATATAATTAATTAAATTTTATAATTTTATATAATATATAATTAAAATAATATATTAAAAATAATATTTATAAAATATTTAATTATTTATATATATATATAATTATATTTTTAATATAATTTAATTAATTTAATTAATTTATTTTAATAATAAATATTATTTAATAAAATAATATAAAATATATAATAAAATTAATATATTAAATAAATTTTTTTAAAATTTAAATAAAATTTTAAATTATATATATTTAAAAATTAAAATATATTTATTATAAAAAAATTAAAAAAATTAAAAAATTAAAATTAAAATATATAATTATAATTATATATTTAATATATATAATAATAAATAATATTTAATTAAAATAAAAAATTTAATAATATTATAATAAATATAAATTTTAAATATTATAATAAAATTATATTTATATTTTAAAATTTATATTAAATTATATTTAAATATTTTTTATAATATAATAAAATTTTTATAATTTTATAATTTTAAAAATTTTAAATATTTTATATTTTTTATAATATAATATTTATTTTATTTATTATATAATTTATTTAATTTATTATATTTAAAATTTTATTTATTATAATTTTATAATTATAAATTATAAATATTAATTAAATTAATTTTATATTTTTAATTTATAATTAATTAATAATTTTAAAAATATTTATTTAATTATTAAATTTAAATTTTTATATATTTTAAATTATAAATTATAAATATTAAATATATATAAAAATAAAAATTATTTAAAATTATATTTTTTAAATATATTTAATAATTAATATTTAATTTTTTTATATATAATTTTAATTTTAAATTATAAAATAATATAATAATTTTAATTATAAATTAAATTTAAATATAATATATAATTTAATATTTATAATAATTATAATTATATAATAAATTATAATATAAAATATTAATTATATAAATAAAATATTTTTTTAATTATTTAATATAAATTTAAATATTATAAATATAAAAAATTTAAAATTATTATAATAATTAAAAATATTTTTTAAATAAAATATTAATAAATAAAATTATATTATTATTATATTTATAATAATAATTTTTTATATAAATATTTTTAAATTATAAAAATTTATTTTATTTTTATAAAAATAATATAAATTAAAATATAATTAATAAAAAAAATAATATTAATATTAAATATTTATAAAATTAATTAAAAATAATAATAAATTATATTAAATTTAAAATTAATAATATTAATTAAAATATTAATTAAATTAATTTAATATTATATTATTATTATAATATTTATATATATAAATTAAAAATATTTTATATTAATAATTTAAATAATATAATAAATAAATAAAAAATTATAAATTAATTATTAAATATTTATATATAATATATAAAATTTTAATAATAAATTTTAATTATATTATTAAATAAATAATATTTTAATATATAAAAATTAATTTAATTTAAAAAATATATATTAATATTATAATAAATTTATATAAATAAATTATTATTACAAATAAAATAAATTAATTTTAAAAATAAATAATTATATTTTAAATAAAATTATATATATATATTTTAAATATTTTATATATTTTATATATTTTATTTATTTTATATATTTTATATATTTTATATATTTTATATATTTTATATATTTTATATATTTTATATATTATATATATTATATTTATTTTATATATTTTATATATTTTATATTTTATATATATATTATAAATTTTATATATTTATTTATATTATATATATTATATATATTATTTAAAATTTATTTTTTTAATTTTTTTAATATAAATATTATTATTATAAATTTTATTTTAATTTTAAATTAAATAATATTTATAATATAAATATTAAATTAAATTTATTATATTAAATAATAAATATAAAATAAATTATAAATATAAAATAAATTATAAATATAAAAAAAAAATGTTTAATTTTTTAATATTTTATTAAAATATTATAAAATATATTAATTTATATTTTTTATTATTATAAATTTCAATAAAAAAAATTTATTTAAATATAAATATAAAATAAATTATAATATATAATAAATATAAAAAAAATAATTATTAAATATTTTATTATTTTATTATAATATTAAAAAATATATTAATTTTAAAAAATCTTTTATTTATTATAATAAATATTAAATATAAAAAAAATTATTATTAAATTTTTAAATATTTTATTAAAATATTAAAAAAAATATTAATTTTTAAAAAAATTTATTTTATTTTTTTTATTATTATAAATTTAAATAAAAAAACTTATTAAAATATAATATTAATATTTTATTATTTTAAAATTAAAATATATAAAATATATATATATATTTTTAAAATAAATATAATAAAAAAAACTAAATAATTTATTTTATTATTTTAATTATATTTTATTTATTTATTAATTTATATATTTTTTATAAAATAAACTTTAATTTTATTTTTATATTTTTTTTTATAATTATTATTATAAATATTATACAACATTATTAATTTTATACTTTTAATTACTATTTCATTATTAATACTATTACAAAAACAACACTACTAGTTTTATATTTTATACACTATTTTATTATTAGCGCAATTATAAAAACAATGTTTTTATTAAATACTAAATGTAGCTAAAAAAAACGAAACAAAGCGCGAGTGCAAAAGCAAAAAGTACTGCTACAAAAAGCCTTTTAGCTAAATAGCTAGTTCTGCTTTCTTTTTACTTTGCTGTTAATATAGCTTTTTAAACAACACTTTATTTAAAACAACTTATAACTTAATTTAATTAGCTTACTTTTTGATTTAACTGCTTTACTTTTTATTCCGATTGAACTTTTAATGCAGTTATAACATTAATACACAACTAGATCTTAAAGCTATAAGTTTTTATTACTTCTAACAATAACTTACAATAATTTAACTATTCAACTTATTAACTTCTGAATCGATATTTTGCTTTACTGCTACATTACTTTTTTTCTTAATAGCGCTAGCGTAATTGAAACGCTAAAAAATAACTAGCGTTTACTTTTTTGATCGTACTATATACTAAGCAGTGTTTCCGATAGTTTAGATTATATTGTTTTTTAATATAGTTTAAAAGTTTCAAACTTTTTTTATAATAATAACTAAAACAGAACAAGCTTTGCTACTTCTTTAGCAAATAGTAACAAAGCTACAGTTAAAGATTTAAATAGCGCTGTATTTAATAAGCTAAACTTGTTTAATTTTAAACTCGACTATTTAATAATTAGTAAAATAACACTTAAACTTCGAGTTACTATTGTTAATAGCTACTTTATTAAAAGTACTAATGTTTTAAAAAGCCCGTTGTTTACTGCTTAGTTAACAGAAAAAGTTTTTAACTTAGTTTTTTTATATAACTAGTTAAAATAGCAGTTTTTTACTTTTTTAAAGCAAAAACACAACTTTGTTTAATATTAATTAACAGTAATATACTAAAAAGTGTACAACTGTAGTATGTTTTTTAGCTGATTTTACTTTTTGTTTTTTTTATTTGTTAACTGAGCTGCTTGCTGTTTTTAAAAAGTTTTTAAAAAACGGACTATTTAATTTAAAGCTTTTAAAAAACGGAATATTTGATTTAAAAGCTTTTAAAAAATAAACTATATAATTTAAAAGCTCTTAAAAAACAGAATATTTGATTTTTACAAATATTTCATTTTTTAAGCTCTTTTTTTAACCCTTTCCAAGCCCGTTCAATATTCTAGTTATAAACCCTTTTTATATACTTCTACTAAATATATATTAAAAGTAGCACTAATAGTTATATTAAACAGTAATAAATACAAAAAAAACAATACTTTGTTTTAGTTAACTAAACACATTACTAACAATAACTCAGCTATATTTAATAATATTTTAACAAACAACAACTTAACAAATAAAACAGCATTTTAGAAAAAGTTAATATACTAAAAGATACTGTTTCAACATTTACTATCGAATTACAACAAGCTTAAACTTTTGTTTTAATTAACTAAAAACTTTTTTTTTATATTGCAAGCACAACTTTTAATTAAAAAAAGTTACAATATTAATAGTTATATTATTTAGCTCTAGTTTTTAAAAGCGTTTTTAAAATATATATTTTACTTGTTTTATATTTTTTTCTTTTATACTATATTGTTACAGAACTTACACTATACTTTTTAATTCGTTATACTTTATATAACACATAATATACAACTTAGTGTTTATAATGCTAGCAGATTTAACTATGTATATTTGTTTTTTTTAAATATGCCGCTTGTTTTTAAGCAACATACTGCCCACTTATTTTTTAACATACAGTTTTTATTTATTAACAACTGCATATTACTAGCGCTTAAATACTTTTGCTCGTACACTGTTATAAACTAACATTTTATATTGTTTGCTCAAGCGTAAACAAAAGTTAATATACTACAGACTAAAGTTCAGGCTTACATACAAAAACGCTAGATCTATTTGCAATATTGCGTACTATACAAATATACTACTAAGTTTTAAAAGCATTTAAAACAATTATGCAACAAATACGAATTATATTACTTTATTGGTTTGATTATTATTTTATAAAAATATAACACAAAAGATGTTACTGCAAACAATACTTCAAAAAAAGCAATTTGTAATTTTTACTACAAATATTTGTTAACTATCAACTTTGATTTATTAAACTTTAAAACAACTTAAATAAATTTTGAATTTTATAATATACTATATATTACTAGACTTAAAAACTAAACTAACGCTTTAGTTTTATTACTTACATTATTTTATAAATTAAAATATTTAACTTATATAAAACAAACAATTAACTATATATTCAAAAAGTTTATAACATATTTATATTTATAAAACTTGTTTTAAAATATAAGTTTGTTAAATATAATAAAAAAGTTTGCTAAAAAGCTTTTTCTGCTATATTAGTTAAAAACTTATAACATTTATAAACAGCACTTTTAAACATTAAACAAAAGCTAGCTTTTATTTAATACGCTATAGTTCGAGCTGTTTATACTAAGCTTTAATTTTATATAAACTTTTTACTGTTTCTAAGCTAACATATTTATTTTTAAACAGTTTATAAATATAGAGCATATTTTTTAAGTTTTTTAGAACTACAAAAGCTAGCTATATATTCTGTTATTTTTTATACTATTGCAAGTACTACTGCTTAATTATAGCTTCTGCTACAAATGTTACATTTTATAGTTACATTTTACAGCTGTTAACTTTTAACAGCTTATATTTATACAAATATACTAGCTGTTTGTTTTAACAAACTATATAAAATATAACTTTTGCTTTTTTATTTCAACTAAAAATTTCAACACTTTAGTACTAATATACGCTACTTGTTTTATTAAGTTTATTAAAAAGCTTACTATATTTGTTCTACTTAATACTAACTTATTTACTAACTAATTTTTAGCAAAGTTATATATTAAGCATTTATATATTAATTAATTATTTTTAAGTCTGCTTTAGCTTATTTGTACTAGCAATATGCCTTTTTAACACTTCTAAATATAAAAACAGAAGTTTAATATTTGTTTCTTTAACAAGCAAAAGTAACAGTACTATAAGCTCAAAATCAAAAATATCGTACGCAAATATAGCATAACATAGTTACTAAATAATATGTTCTAGTAACATATGCCCCGGCTCAACAATACTATTTTAAACAAAATACATTTACTGTTTTTAAAACTATTTTATAACAGTAAACAGCTGTATTTACAAAATATTATATAAAACGCTGTTAAAGCTAATGTTTTATTTAAAACTATGTTATAAACAAATATAATACAAATATTAATATATACAGCATTGTTTAAATAATATAACAAAACATACGAACTATATAGCAAAATATATAAACTAGTACTATAAGCTGTTACTTATACATATAACTTCAACTTTTTTAAAGCTTATAAAAAATTATTTAAACAATTAAATCTTTTTAGTACTGCTGTTAAAACTACTTTATATAAAAGCTTACTAGACTTTAACAGCAGTTACTTTTATATTTTTATATTTTTTAACTTATATAAACTTTATATTAAAATATTTTTAGCACTAAAAAAAAAAAAAGTTATTATTTTGTTTAAAAAAAACAATATATTATTTAACAGCAGTATATTACTACTACTTATTTTAATATAGCAGCAGCAGTTTAAAATAAACATAATTAATAATAAATTTAATAAATATAAACACTGCTTCTAGTTATTATATATATAGTTAATATTAAATAACTAAACTAAAATTGCAACTTAAAAAGCTAAAACTTTTATTTATTAATATATTAAAGTTTAAACTACTTAAAATGTTATATTTAACTATTAAAACTTCTATTATATATTATAAAATAACTGAATTAACTACTACAAAGCTTATATTAGAACTTATATTTTTATTATATTTAATTTTAAATATATAAAGTTTTTATATTTATAATTGTTAAAATATAGCAACAACTAATAATTTGACTTTTTTAATATTTTTTACTACTGCTTTAGCTTTTTAATTTGTTGTATAAAAAATTATTCAAATTACAATATACTAACTTTTTTAAACTAAATGTTTTTATTTACAGTAGCTACTTATTTGTTATTAGCTAAAAGCTAGCTTAAACTATAAATATTTAATATATACTTTATAATATATTAACATTATACTATTTAGCAAATAGTACTACGCGAATCCAAAAAATATACTAGCTTTACTGTTTTACTGAAATATTTAATAGTAAAAAGTTGCAACAGCAACTTTTACATATGTTTTAAGTAATTTTTCGTACTTTTAACAGCTTGTTTTATTTTATATAAAAGCTAATTGTATTATTGCTTTAGTATATATTTTTATACTATAGAGCTGCTGTTTTTACTTGTTGACATATTTGTATAGCTCAACTTATTAAATACAATTACAAATTAACTAACATGTACTACAAGCACAAATAATAAACATAGTTTCAATATAATTATAAATTTTGTAAAAAAACAAAAAAAGCTTTTTTTAAAACTTACTAAATAAAAAAAACATATTAAATAATACAATACAAAAAGCAAAAGCAATATTAGTTTTATATTAGCTACTAACAATATTAACTATATTAATAATAGCAACTATACTAATAATACTAATAACATTAATAATTATTTACTTTTAAAATAAATAAACTTTTTTAAAATTTATAATAAAAAAAAAATTAAATATAGTTTTATTTTTATTTATAATATAGTTTTAACTTAATATAACAGTTATATTATTTAAACTTTAAAAAAAGCTACAAAATATAGCTAATTTTTAAAAACTGACTTTTTTATATTAGCTAATTAAATAAACTCTTAAAAAACAGAATATATAATTAATTTAAATATTTTATTTTTTAAGTTAGCTTTAAACAACTGATTTTTTTATTTTGTTTAACTATATAAGCTTTTATAAAACAAAATATATAATTAATTTTATATATTTTATTTTTTAAGCTAGCTTTTAAGCAGATATTTAAATTTATAATATTTAATTGTTTCGATTTTTACTATTATTTAACTTAGCTATAAAAATTTAAATTTAACTAATTTTGCAAACTATAACTTTTTTTTTTTTTTATTTGGTATTTTTGCAGAAACTGTTTTAGAAGTACTATTTTTAAAAAAGTGCTTTTTTTTAGTACTTTTTTTTAAAACCGGAGCTTTTGTTAAAACAGGCAGGACGTCAGCCGAAAGCGCCTGTTCTTAAGCTTCTAGCAAAACAGCTAAAACATTAATTAAAAGCACTTGTTTTATTTAAAAGCTCTTTTTTAAAAAGCTTGTTAATATTATATAGTTTGTAAAATATTTATTTACTTTTATTTGTTATACACTGCTTTTAATAATTTAATTATATACTACTAACAACGTAAAATTTTCATTTATTTCTATTAGTTGTATATTTAGCTTAATAATTTAATTATATACTACTAGTACAACAGGATTTTTATTTACATTTATAAATTTTACGTTTAATTTAATAATTTAACTATTTCCTACTAGTACTACAGGATTTTTGTTAACATTTATTAAATTTACGCTCTATTTAATAATCTAACTATTTTTTGCTAATACTACAAAATATTCGTTAATATTTATTAAATTTATACTTAGTTTAATAACTTAGCTATGTTTTTTTAGCAACGTAAAATTTTTTTTAGCATTTTTTTCAGCATTTTTTTCGTTATTTATTAAATCATTTATATTATATATTCGAACTTTCAACTACAGTTTGTTATTTATTAAATTTTCGTTTAAATTAATAATTTAGCTTTTAACTTTTTTATAATAGCTGCTATTTTTATACTTGAAGTTTTTTTGTTTTAAAAACACTTTATTTTAAATTTTATATTAACTTTTATTATATTTGCTTTAGTTTTAATTTATTAACTATTTTTTAAATGTTTAGCTAAATATAATTTTATTATTAGCTCGAACTTGAACTGCTAAAAAAAATAGCAACGATTTAACAAAGTTTAGCTAATTTGTTAGCTGTTTAAACACTTATAAACTATATAACTTTATATTAAAAACATTAAACTTTTTATAATTAATATATATTGCAAATAATAGCAAGTCAACATTTAATACTTAGTTAAAGTTTTTTTGTTTAGTAAACTTATTATTTAGCACTATATTAACACATAAAAAATAATTTAATATAAAGTTAGCACTAACAACTATATAATAACAGTAGCTACTTAAAAAAATATTTTATATAAACTAAAAATATAAGTTTATTGTTATACTTAAAGCGTTTTTTATTTTAATAGTAAATTTTAAATAAGCAAAAAAAGTGGTACAGCTTTATAACATATTTTTATAGTATAACTAAATTGTATAGCTACAATTAGCATTATTTAAAATATTAGCAGTAATAAAAAAATTCTAGTAGATTTTAAAATTTAAAGTTTTGCTACTAAAACTAAATATAGTATAAAATAGTAGATTTAAAAAATCTAAAAAACTAAAAAAAACGCTATAGCAATATAAAGTTTTTTTTTGTAATAAGAATTAGCTAAAATAAGCAATATTTACAATAATAATTTTAGTAGTAGTATAAAATTAACTAAAATCCGACATATATATATCGATGTTTTTTTAGCAAGTATTAAAATAAATATTATAAATAAGTAGACTAGCTATACTAAAAATACAAACTATATACTTTATAAGTAAAAGTTAATACACTATAAACAAAGAAAAAAAGCAGAAAAAAAAAAGAACTAAAAAACGGAATATTTACAACTAGCAAATATTTTGTTTTTTAAAAGCTAAAAAAAAGAATATTTACAATTTACAAATATTTTGCTTTTTAAAAGCTAAAAAACGGAATATTTACAACTTATAAATATTTTGTTTTTTAAAAGCTAAAACTACATACAAAATATTATTTACTATTAAACAAAAAAAAAAAGCGTTATTATAATATAATATATAACTTTTTTTTTTAACTCGTTGTTAATAAATAAAATATATAAAAGTTTGTTTAATATAGCAAACTAATTAAACAAAAAATATAAATAGTTATAGCAAAAAACTAATAGTTAAATATATTTATTAATATAAAAAATATTAAAAAAAAATAAAGCATTAATATTATTATATTTATAAAACAGTTTTTTAGCTGCTATAGCTTTAATAAATAAACTTTCAAATTTGATAATTTTACTGTTAAATTTTTGCAGCTTTAGCAGTTTAAATAATTCAATATTTACATTTGTAGCAAATATAATTTATACTGTAGTATAGTTACAAAAAAACAATGTTTCGCTATTTATACTAGTTGCTATATCGAAATATTTTTGCAAAATATTATTTAACTATTACAAATATTTATACAAGTCGGTTTTATTAAGCTTAAAATTTAAATAGCATATAACAAAAAATGCAGTTTATACTTTTTTGAAATAATATACTATATTTGCAAAATTTAGTATTTAAGTTCTATTTATAGCAGCGTTATTTATTTTTAGTTCAAAGTTCTTTTTTAAATTAACATTAGTCTAATTTGTAAATATTAGCTTAAAACTAGCAACTTTTTTATTTATTAGATCTAGTATTTACTAAGTAATATTATTTAATAGCAACATTACAGTTAAGCTTAAAATATATAATACAAAATTTATTGCTTTTACAAACTTTTTACAAAAGTTAGAGTTTTTTTTGTACTTTTTATATATTAATTTGTAGTTTTTAACAGTTATACTAAAAAACTTAAACATATTTATAACTATTTATATTTATAATAAAGCTAGATTTTATATGTTTTAAATCTTTTAATATACTTTTATATTTAATAAAGTTAATTTATACTTTAGTTTTATATTAATAGTTTTTTAAAACAAAAAGTTTATTTTAAAAAAAGTGTATTTTATATTAATAGCTTAAAAACGAATAAATATTAAATAAATATATAGTGCTTAGCTCTAGTTCTTTATTAAATATTCAAAAACAAAAACTGAATTATAAAGTAATATTTTGCAACTTATTTTATTAAATCGCTAAAAGTTTGTTTTTATAAATATATAAAATATTACAATTAGCGTTATTATATACTAAAAAATTGAGTTTTTAATATTAATAAAAACAATATTTACTTTTAGTTTTTAAATAAACATATTATTTTTAATATTTATAAAAAACATAATAATTATAAAAACTGTTTTAACTTAGAAAGCATAAATAAGCTATTTTTTAGTTTTAGTAAACTTTGCTAAAATTTTGTTGCAAAAAAATCTATATACTAGCTTTAAAAAATCAGTAATTACTAATATATTAATAAAACATCTAATTACAAATAAAGCTTTAAAAAATAAAATATTTACTAGCTTAAATATTTTGTTTTTTAAAAATATTATGTTTATTTTTTAGCTTAAATTACTTATTATTTATATAAAAGTAATATTTATAATATTTTGCAGTAACAAAATATACATACGCTGCTTTAACATTTAAATTACTTTTTTAATTAATTAAAAACTAAAAAACGCTAAAAATATAAACAGTTTTTTTTGCAAAGCTTGCTTTATTGTTATTGTTTTTATTAATATAATCTAATAGTACTTTATAAACAATTACTTTTTTAAATTTATAAAACTAATTAAAAATATTAAAACTTCTTTTTTTAATAACATTATAAAAGTTTTGTTTGTTATAGTTACTTTGTTTATTTAAATAGTGTTATATTTTTTAAACAACAGAATTTTAGCATTTTTTGCTATATTTTTTTTTAAAAGTTTTTTTATTTATAACAAACGATATATTAATAAATATATAAAAAACTTATATAATTAAAACAAAAAAGTAAAGTTTAAAAACAAAATATTTAAAAAAAAAGCATTAAAGCAAAAAAGCTAAAATAAATAGTAAAAAATGCAGCTTTTAAAAAAAAGTTGTAAAAAAAATAAAAAAAGTAGTTGTACAAAAGTTATAAAAAAAATAAAAAAAGTAATTGTACAAAAGTTATAAAAGAAATAAAAAAAGCAGCTATAAAAAAATTATAAAAAAAATAAAAGAAGTAATTGTAAAAAAGCTATAAAAAAAATAAAAGAAATAGTTGTAAAAAAATAGTAAAAAAAATAAAAAAAGAAGTTGTAAAAAAAGCTAAAAAAGTAATATATATATTCTATTTTTTAAATAAGTAATAAAAAATATATTTATATATATAAAAAAAAGTACAAACTGTAGTATATTTAAAATATAACTTATACTAACTTAATATTTTGAAAATTAGTTATAATTTTTAAAATACTATATTTTAATACAACTTTGCTAAAATATCAGTATTATTAGCTACTACTAATAAATTTGCTGTAATTTCATTTATATTTTCTGTTTTAGCTTTTTTAGCTACAAGCTTTTTTGCAACGTTTTTTTCTTGTTTACAAAATACTTTAGTAAAAAATACAATAAAGTTTATTATAAAAATGTCCTTTTATATAAAAAATATATTTTTTTTTTTTTATGTTGTTTTAATTTTAAGCTTAAATATATTAACGAATTAGTTAAAATTGTAAAAAAACAAAACTATTAATGTATTATTTATAATAGTTATATTTTATATACTAATAATTAGTTTTAAGCTTAATATTAAATCAGAGCGTTTTATTAAAACATTAATATTTATAAAATCAACGTTTAAATTAAAAACTAAAACATTTTTATTAAAATGTTTTAGCAAAATCTTTAGTTCTGTAAAAAATATATCTGCTTCAAGTATTATTTTACTGTTATTTTTATTTTTTTTATCTAGTACTTTAAGTAAAAATGTAAACACAGCAGTAGTTTCGTTTGTTTTTTTTTCCGATTGCTTTTTTTCTATTTTGCTAGTTCTATTAACTTTAGCTATTTTAATATTTACTAAAAATGTTATATTAAAAACTAGTATAAACAGAGTTATATTTAAAAAATCGTTATTAATTGTAAAAGCTTAATAGTTCTAAGCACTGTTTGTTTTATAGTTTGCTATTTTATTTTCAAGTAATAAGCTTAATAGTTTTTTAAAAGTTATATTTGTTATTTACTAAAGTATAGCATGTAACTAAAGAACTAATATTTACAACTAAACTAAATACTTATATATAAAATATAACTTAAAAAAAGATCTATTTTAAATTTAATTAGTTTATAATATATTGTATAATTTAAAATGTTAAATTGCTATAATAATAAATGCGCTAAAAAAGCGAACAAATTTTTAAGCGATAATATTTGCTGCTTTAAAATTATACAAAAGTACTAGCGTAAAAAAAACTAGTAGTAAATATAAATTAACATAAATAATACAAGTATAAAATAAAATCTAAAGTTGCAATTTTAGTAATAAAATATTATATAATACTATAAATAATAAACTAATAAAAATAAAATAAAAAAAAAATAAAACAAATATAAGCTTTATTTATATATTAACTTTAATAATTTTATTTTATATAAGTTTAAAATTAAATATTTATTTAAAAACAAAGTTAAAGTTGTTTTTTTAGTAAAAAATATTTTAAATATATTAGTTCAAAAAAAAACTAAAAAAAAAGTTAAAATAAGTACTAAAATAATTAGCTTAAAGAACTAATAAAATAAATATTAACTAAGCAAAAAAACTATAGTATTTAACAAATACGCATTTTTTCGCAATATAGTTATATATAATGTTCGAAGTACTTAGAATATTTTAAACAATTGATTTAAAAAAAAATCTAAAAAAAATGTTACAACAAAAAGTCTATTTTTAAAAAGTATATTATATAAAGTATAACAATTTACTAATACTATATTATTTTTTAGCTCTAATAAATATATAGTATATATTAAAACATTTAAAATCGAAAAAGTTATTAAAATTAAACAAAAGTTTGATATATTAGCTTAATTTTTTTTATTAATACTAAAAAATATAACGCAGCTTATTGAAATATTTCTTTATAACAAAAAAAATAAGTTTTTAATAAAAAAGTATAAATTTTTAGCAAATAGTAATAGTAAAATACTTAAAAGTTATATTTTAAACTGTTTCAACTAGCTATATATTAAAATTCGCTTTTTTTTTATTTTTCAAAAAAATATAATTATATAACTAAATCTAAATAAGTTTTTATAACAAAAAAAATAAGTTTTTAATAAAAAAATATAGATTTTTAGCAGATAGCAATAATAAAATATTTAAAAGCTATATTTTAAACTATTTTAATTAACTATATATTAAAACTCGCTTTTTTTTTATTTTTCAAAAAAGTATAATTATACAGCTAAATTCAAATAAATCTTTATAATAAAAGAAATAAGTTTTTAATAAAAAAGTATAAATTTTTAGCAGATAGCAATAATAGAATATTTAAAAGCTATATTTTAAATTGCTTTAATTAGCTATATACTAAAACTCGCTTTTTTTTTATTTTTTAAAAAAGTGTAATTATATAGCTAAATCTAAATAAGTTTTTATATTAAAATTTAGCTTTTATATATTAATTAAGTTTTTATAAATTTATAAATACTTTATTAAATAAATAAAAGTTATTATAAAAAAGCAAATTGCTGTATATTTTATAAAGTCGTTTTTTTTTACTTAAATATTGTTAGTAGTTAATATATTGTATGCTTTAAGTATATTTATATATTTTTTAATATATATAATTAAAGCTTAGTTATGTTGAAAATATAACAATACGTTATATAATTATTTAGATTTATTTTTTATTAAAAACTAAAAACTATTTTAGTTAAAACAACGCTATTTTTTGTTTAACTTTTATTAGACTTTTATTTGTAAACGAAACAAGTTATTTAAGCTTTTGTTTTTTTTTTCTTTTTTTTAGCTGCAGCTGCTTGTTTAGCTTTTTTTTCAGCTTTTTTAGCAGCTTTTTTTTCTGTTTTTGCTTTTGTTTTCTTTTTAGCTTTTTTTGCTTTTGTTTCAGCTTTCTTTTTAGTTTTTTTAATTTTAGCATCTGCTTTTTTTTGTACTAACTTTGCTTTTTCAATTCTTTTTTCTTTAAAGTTTATATTTTTTTCGAACTTAGTTTTTGTTTTTTAAATAGTAATAAAAACTTTTTCTAGTGCTTTTTCGAACTTACAGTTGTTTAAGTTTTACTTAAAACAATCTACTAAAAAAGCTAGCTCTAAAATTATAGTAAACAACATAAAATTGAAATTATTAGAGTTAGCAACAAGTTATATAGCACTTGTAATAAAGTCGAGTTTACTACAATTATTTAAGTAGTAATAATTTATTAAGTTGTTAAATATAAAACGAGCTATAAAAAACAATATATTAGTAATTTTAACTATATACTTTCTGCTAATAAAAACTAAAAAAGCGAAAGCTTTTAAAACATAGCAAATAGTAAGCTAGTTATAAAAACAACAAATAATTTTGTATATAATTAAAATGTTTATTTTTTTACAAATCTTTTTGTTGATTTTGTTTTTTATAACAAGTTAACAAAAGAACTTTTGCTATATAATCGCTTTATATTATTTAAATATAGTTTTAAACATAATAATAATTATTTAATTTATAAAGCGTTTCTGTTTAATTTTAACAAATCTGCTTAAAATTTAGTTTAAATTGTTTATATTTTATAAAATTGAAAAAATAAAGCTGCAGTAATAACAGAAATATAAATTAATACTTGTTTTTATAATATATATACTACAAATTAAAATATCTACAGTTAATATAAAATTGTTGAATATAAATATAATATTGGCTTGTTTTTTAATTATATAATAAAACGCAATCGTAAAAACATTTAAATCGAATAAATTGAACAAAATGTATAATTTTTTATTGCTAAATAGTTAGTGTTACTAAATAAACAAAGTAGTTTATACAGTAAGTATTAAAATTAAATAAAACTTTTATTAAAAAATAAAATATATAGCTAAATAACATATTTTGTTTTTTAGTTTTGTAGCTATAACACGTTTATTTATTTAGTTTAAAAACAGAATATTTAAATATATTAAATATTTTATTTTTTAGCTGTGCAGCTATAGTACATTTGCTTTTTTAGTTAAAAAACAAAATATTTAAGCATGTTAAATATTCTGTTTTTAATTTTTTTTTTAATATATTGCAGCGAAATAAAGTATAACAAAAAACAACTTACTGCTATAACTATAGCAAATTTATTATAACAACTGTTTAAAGCAGCAGACTTTTTTTATTTTTAAGCTTGTATATATAGTTAAAAATTTAAATAACAAAGTAAGCTATAAGCGAGCTTTGTTCAACTATATACTAAAATTAACTAATATAGTTAGTAAAAAAAACAGCGCAGTAATTTTTTTTTGTTTTTTTGAAAATATAGTTAGTACTATTGTTATTAATGTTTATAATTAGTTCATAGATTTTTTAAATGTTTATTGCAACAAAAAGCAGTGCTAGTTGCTTCTTTTTATTAAAATCGCTATTTTTGTTAAATATATTATTTTTGCTACTTCTGCTGTTTTTACTGCTTCCGCTGTTTTTACTGTTTTTGTTATTTCAGCTGTTATTGTTTTTGTTACAACTGTTGTTTTATAAAAAAGCTTTATATTTTTGCTTCTTTTTTTTTTTTAAATATAAAACTCAGTTGTTTTTAAAACGCAATATTTTTTTATTATTTAGATTTAAAACTAAAATGTTAAACTTTCTTTAAACTTTAAAATTAAATGTAGCAAAATTTTTTTTATTTTAAGTGTAGTTCTGTTTTTTTTTTTCTGCAGATTTTTTATTTGTAGAATTTTTGAACATTATATATAAACATTTTTAATAACGTTCGAATTAAAAATTATATATGTTTTATTTAGTAGTATTTAAAACAACTTGCACTGTAGTAAATTTCGCACTAAAAATATTATTACTAAAAAAAATTTAGTTCTTATTAAAGTTTATAATTTTTATGCTTATATTTTAATGTAAAAAAACTTGTTAGTAAATAGTACTTATTATAATATAGTAAAAATTGAAGCTTTAGTTGTACTATTTTATAATTACTCGAAAAAGTACAAGCGAAAATGTTTATTAATAATAGTTGTTTTTAAAATAAGCTAAAACGAGCTTAAGTTCAAATAGTAAAACATTAGAATTATTTAGTTTTTTAAAAAAAAGTTCGCAGAAAAGTCGCATAAACAAACGTTTAACACTGTTTATATTAATATATAAAATATAACTAAACAAGTTACAAAAGTCCAATGTATTTTTATATAGTTTTAACTTATTATAATAAAACAATAAAAATAGAGTTTTTAGTAGTTTTAAAAACTTTAAGCGAAAATATTTCAACATATTGTAAAAATAATTTATTAACAGTATTATTAAATAAAACAAAATAATATTATACTAAATAGAAGCAACTATTTAATATATAATATTTCAAAAGTTTTTAGTTATATAAGCTTTATTAACAACTAGTAAGCTAAAGCAGCATTATTTTAAAATAAAAATAATATCGATTTTATTTTCTTTTTTTAGTTTTGTTTACTTTTTAAAACTTCTTTTTGTTAAAATTTGCTTTATTAAACTTGTTTTAAATTTAAACTCAATAAAATTATTATTATTAAACAAGCTGAATTTTTTTCGTTTTAACTAAATAAAGTTTTTAATAAGCTATAAAGTTTTTGTAGTATAACAATTAAAAAAAGTTTATATAAACGTTACAATAATTATCTAGTTAATTTAAAAGCAGTTAATATAAACAAGCTTAATAAAAGTATTAAAAATGAAATATTTGTAAACGTAAACAAAATATTCCGTTTTTAAAAAAAATTGTTTATTTTATAATTTTTTTTATTAATAGTTGTTATTATTTTTTTCAAATTTTGTTAATTTAAAACTTAACTTTTTTTTGTACAGTTATATTTAGTTTTGCTTTTTTTATATGCAAAAAAGATCTTAAATATATTTTTAAAAAACTTTTGTAAATGTTAAAAAGTTTAAACTGTTATAGAAAATATAGTAAAAACTAAATAAAAATAATACTTTAACAAACTTTTTATTTGCTCGACTTTTATTTTTAAAATATAATAAGTTATTATTTTACTATAAATAATAGTTTTGCTAGTTTTACATTTATTTGCAAAAAAAGCAAAACGTAAAAATACTAACATTTTGTTTAAAAGCTCTGTTATATTTACTAAAAAAAAAGAGTTAATAATAAACTGCAAAGTTAAAAAACAAAATATGTTTAAATAACTAAATATTCTGTTTTTTAAATAAAATAAAACTGCACTTATTAATAAGTTAATAAAATTAATAAGTAGTTTTACTATCTGGGGCTATTTTTACATTTTTTTAGTTAATTTTAAAATAACAAGCAGCATTTTAAACTAAAAGCAACTTTTTTACAGAACTACTAGTTACTAATTAATTAATAGCAACATATTTTTGTTTCTAAATTTCTGTTTTTTTAACTACTTTTATAGCTAAAACAGCATTATTGTTACTAGCTCTATTTTCAAGCTTATTTTTTACAACTTCGAAAACTTGCTAAACTATATTCTACTTAACTAAATTTTTTAGTTTATTTTTATTGTTAACAAAAACAATCGTTTCAATTTTAGCGCTTTTTCTATTTTACATTAGTAATTTAAAGTTGCTAACAATACTTTAGCTAGCTAAAACTTTTGCTTAGTTATAAATATATTTGTAGTTTATAATACTTAAATGTAGTAATTTTTATAAACTTTTTGTTGTAAGTAATAACAGCATTTATTTTTAAATAGTAAATAGCTAAAACAAAATTTTTTGTTTTTTTTAAAAACTTTAAAACTTGTAAAAATTAATAAAAGTATTATTTATTAGTTTTTTTAAATAGTTTACTACATAATGTTTTTTGCAGCTTTTTTGTTTTATATACTGCAATTTAGTAGCTGTGTTTGCTTTAACTGTAAACTTAGAACTAGTTAATATACTTTTAGCTATATTATTAACAACGAATTTATTAGTATTTACTTTAAAAATAGCATATATAACTTTGTTAGTAATAATAAAAAAAGTAATAATATTTTTATTTGTATACTACTGTTTACAGTAAAAATTACTACTTAATTTATATTAACAGAACTAGTAATAAGCTACTACAGCTAATACTTAGTGCTAGTTTTTTATAGCAAAGCTAAAAATTATAAAGCAGCTATTACTGCTACAAATATAAAAATAGTTAAAAAATATAAAAAGCAAGTTTTTTGCTGCTGTTACTATTGTACAGCTAATAGTAAATAATAAATAATTTTTATTAGTTAGTTTAATATTTGTATTAAAAAAGCTAAACATATTGCTTATTGTTTACTAAGCTACTATATTATAAGTTTTGCTAGCATTTATTAACAGCTATAGTTTATTGTTTATAAAGTTTAAAAATATAGTAATTTTAAATGTTTTTATATTTATATAAATATTGCAATAGTTATAATATAGTTTTAATATAGCTAATGTTATAAAAAAGTTAAAAACGAAAAGCAGTAGCAGTTAAAAAACAGAATATATAAAAAACTAAATATTTTATTTTTTAACTTTGTATAAATAAAATGTATAAAAAAAAATTATATATTATATATATTAATAAAAAAGTAAAACATGTTTATATTTGCAAAATAAAACTAGTAAGTAAAAAACTTACTTTACAATTTATAACAAGTTATACTGTAGATTTTAATGTTATATATTTGTATATTTTTTACTTTGTTGTAGTTGTAAATAATCTACGCTTGTATTACTTTTATAGTTAATAGTATTTTAACTAGTAAAACTTTAGCTTTATTACAGAAAAAATACTAAGTTAATTAAAAGTTGTTTAAATAAACAGCAAAAAGCTTTTATATATTTTTGCTATAAAAGAAGTTTTTTTTTTTATAAAAAATTAGTAGTAACTTAGCTATTTTATAAATATGTTAATATATATATATAGCAAAAAATAAAACATATAGTAAAAAAGGACTTAAAAAATGGAATATTTAAAAAAACAAACAAGTATTTTTAGTGAAAAAAAATGTAAAAAAAAAAAAAGTAAGCACTTTTAAAAAAAAAAGTTATAAAAAATAAAAAAGTAAAAAAAAGTAAAATAAAAAAATAAATAAATATAAAATATTTTGTTTTTTAATTTTTTAGTTAAAACTAAAAATATTTAAGTACTAAAATAACTATATATTAAATATTCCGTTTTTTAATAAGCTACTTAAATAGTAAAATAATTATATACTAAATATTCTATTTTTGATATATATAGTTAAATATAAAAAAATAAAAAATAATAGCAAATAATAGTTATTAATAGTTAGTTAAATATTAACTATTAGTACTATAAATTTACAGTATATTTTAAAAAAGTTTAATAACTTATTTAACTAAATATAAAAGCTGTTATAGCTAAAAATTTGTATATATATAGTAAATTTAATAAGTATAAGTGAGCAAATTTGTAACTATTTATTACTTAATAACATACTAGCTTATTGTTGTAAATGTATAACTATATTATTAAATAATAACTAGTTTGTATATTAAATATATTATTTAATATTTAATTAAATAAATAATAAAGAGGTAAAAAAAAACAAAAAATACAACACAATATCTAGTGTTTTTATTAAGTATATAATAAAAAAGTAAAAAAGCGTAAAAAATACAATACAATATTTGGTGTTTTTATTAAATATATAATAAAAAAGTAAAAAAGCGCAAAAGATACAACACTAGATCTAGTATTTTTATTAAATGTATAGTTAAAAAGTAAAAAAAAGCAGAAAATACAACACAATATTTAGTGTTTTTATTAAGTGCATAGTTAAAAAATAAAAAAAAGCAGAAAATGCAATATAATATCTAGTATTTTTATTGAATGCATAATAAAAAAGTGAAAAAAAACAAGAAGTGTAACACAATATCTAGTGTTTTAATTAGATACATATAGTTAATATAAAAAAAATAAAACAAAATTTTGACTAAATTAAACAAGTGCTTAGGGTTAACTTTAACTCGTAACTTATTACAATTTTTTATTAAATTTTAATTTTTATATTAAATTAATATTAAAAATAATATTTTAAATAAATAATTATATTATTATTATAAATTTTTTTTTTTGTTTTTTAATTTATAAATTATAATAATATTAAACTTTAAATATAAAATTTATAATATTAATTATATTAAAATTTATATATTAATAATATAATAATAATTTAATAATTAATTTATATATATTATAAGTATTATTTTTAAAAAAGTTTAATTTATAAAATTTAATTATTATAAATATATATTATAAAATACTAATTTCAAAGCTTATTTACTACTTTAATATATTATATTTTTAATATTAGTTTTTCTTTTTTTACAAAGTAGTATATTTTGTTAATAAATTAAATTTTTAATATTTTTAGCTTAAAATTACTAGTTTTTTATAAAAATATAAAAGTACTTCTTTATTAAATTTTTTATAAAAGTTAAAAGCTTATAAAAAACAGTAATAAATAAAGTAAATAAATATTTAAAAATTATAATAAATAACTATAAAAACTTTTTTTTCTTTTTATATAATCTGTTTTTTAATTCTTTTTATATATAGCAAGCAATAAATAAATATATTTAAATCTAACTATGTTTTTATTTTATTTTATATAATATAATAATAAATAAGCTTTAAAAAACGCAATATATTGTTAAAAAAAAAAAAACTATAAATTTTTAACACTATAACTTTTGTTTTTAATTTGCTATTATAATATATTTTAAATAAAAGTTATAGTTATTATTTCTAAAAAGTCTATAAAAAATCACGAAATTTTCGATAAAATTAAACTTTTTAAATATTAAAAAAAAAATATATAAATCAATAGCTAAACAATTAATAAATTTAATAATATATTTAGCTTTTTATTATAATTAATAATATATTTATAAATATGTAATTTATATTTAACGTTATATTTATAATTAATATATTTTAAATAAATATATAATATAATAAAAATATTAACGTTTTTTTTTAAATATTAACTTATTAAATATAGTATAAATATTAATTAACTAAGTTATTAATATTTTAACTTTAATTATTTTTATTATTATTATTTCTTTTAATATTATAATATTAATAATTATAAATTATATTAAAAGTAAATATTACTATATATAAAATAAATATATATTTAATAAATTATATAACACTTATATATATAATAATTTAATTTAATAATAATATTAAAAATTATAATTTATTTTAAAATAAATATATTAGTTAAAAAATATAATTATACTAATATATTAATATTAATATAAAAATAAAAAAGTTATTAATATATAAAGTATTACTAAAAAATAATTTATAAAATATATTTAATAAAATATATTATAATATTATATTAATAACTATTAAATTAAAATTAATTTTTTAGTATTATAAATATAATATAATGTAGTAGTAGTTATTATTTAAAAGTAATATATAAATAATAAAATATTATTATTATATTATATTATTATATTATAATAATAACTGTTAAATTAAACTAAATTTATTAATATTATATATATAACAAAATGTAATAATATTTCTTGTTTAAAATTAAAATATAAAATATTATTATTATAATATAATATAATATAATAATAATAATTTTTTAAATATTAATTTATAATTAATAATATTTAACAATAAAAATCGAAATAAAATAATAAAAAAATAAAAATAATACTTTTTAATTTATTTATAAACAAATTAATTAAAATAAAAAACGAAAAAAATATAAATATATTATTATAACAAATATAAAACTATAAAAGTAAACAAATAACTTAATAAAAAAAATATTGTATTAAAAAAATTTATTTTTTATATATAAAAATTAAATTATATATTATAATATATTATTAATTATATTTTTAATATATAAAACAATATATATATTATATTTAAAATAAGTTTTATTTTTAAAACAAGTTTTATATTTAAAACAAGTTTTATATTTAAAATTAGTTTTAGCTAAAATATATATTTAAAATAAACTGCTATAAATAATATACTTTAAATATAGTTTTTTTTACAACATTTTATTTTTGTACAATATAAAAACAACTTTTATACAAAAGCTGCTTTTTTTTTTGTATAAAAAAGTATTTATTTAAATGTTACAAATAATTTACTTTTAATAAATAAGTTTTAGTAATATAGCAGTAATATATGCAATACTTACTATATGTTCTAAGTTCGATTTTTAGCTAAAATATATACAATTTAAAATCGATAATAAAAATTCTCGATTTTAAGCTGTGTTAATTTTTTTTTTTTTTTAAAAAAGTCGAAAAATATTTATATTTATTTAGATTTTTTTTTTCTTTTTTTCTGTTGTATATATTTAAAACTACTTATATACAACATATTTTTATTTTATATTAATAGCTATATATATATACAATATATTTCTATTTTATATTAACAATTATATATATATATAATATATATTTATTATATATTAATTAATATATATATATATAACATATTTTTATTTTAAATTAACTAATATATATATATATAACAAACTTTTATATTTAAAAAAAGTTAAAAAATATATATATATTTAATAATTTATATATAATATAAAACATTTTATTATATATATATATAAAAAACATTTATATAGTATATATAAAAAAAACATTATTAAAAAAAACTAAAAAATTAAATTAGTTATTTTTTAGTTATTATATAAAAAATAACGTAAACTTAAAAAATTTTTTTTTTTTTTTTTTTTTTCTGCTTTTATAAGTTATACTAAAAGTTACATATATTATATAAACATTAAACATATATACTATATATACTTTTTTAAAAACTAAAAACTTAATAATATTTAGTAAATAGTATATTAATATAGTAGTAATAGTTATTTTAAAAGCTGTTTATATAAAATAGTATAATTAAATTTTAATTTTAAACTAAAATAGCTTAAAAGTATTTTTTTTAATATACAAACTTTGTTTAAATATTTGTAAAAATATATAAAATAAACATTTAAAAAAAAATATTAGTAGAAAAAATAGTATAAACAATATTTTTTTTAATTTATAATACAATTAAACATATTAGCTAAAAATACAAACAAAGATTTATTTATACAAAAATAAATATATATTTATATAAAAAAACTATATAAAAGTTTTATAAGCTTAGCTTTTAATCAAAAAACTGTATACTTTTTATATATTAGTGTTTTTAATACAAACAAAGTTTTAAAACTATGCTATACTATTTAAAAAAACAAACATAAAACAAAAGTAAGCAGTAGCTATTGTTACTACTACTACTAGTTATATATATATATATATATATATATATATATAAACAAATAAATATACAAAAAAAAAAAAAAAAAAAAAAAAGCAAAAGTAAACAAGAATTAACTAAATATTAGTACTTAAAACTTAATGTAGCAAAAGTTAACATATCGCTTAATACTGTTTTATTTTTTTAGTATAATATTTAATACTGCTTTTTTTATATATAGTAATTATTTATTAAATAAACAAGTTAATAAATAATAACAAATTAATCAATTGTACAAAAGTTATTATAGCAAATAATAATAATAACTTATATTTTCTGCTATAATAAACTTAATTAAAAAAATATAGTTAAATTATTAAAAAACTTAATTTATAGCTACTTTTTTTGTAATAAATAAACAATAATTATAAATATTAAATATAAACAAAAGAACTTTTTTTGTTTAATTATTTTGTTAAAAATATTAAATAGCTTTTACAACTTTTTTTAAGTTTTTTTTTAATATATTAAAAAAATGTACTATTGTAGCTACTATTACATATAAATATTAAAATTTTTAACTTAAATACTAGTTTATAATAAATAGTTAAAAGTAATTGCTATTAATAAATAATATAAATATATAGCAGCTGTTATAAATGTTTTAAACATTGATTTTAAAATATATATTTTAATAACTTTTGTATATAAATGTTATTAAATAAATATTGTATAAGTTTGTTATAATTTGCTATATTATACTTAATATTCAAATATATAGCATATATAAAAGTTGTTAAAAGTTAGTTTTAAACTTAAAAATTGCTAAACTATAAGTTTTAAAAAACTAAAAGTTTAGCTTTATATAAAGTTTATAATACAAATAAGTTTTATTACTAAAAATATATTATAAATATATAAAATGTTCAGTTTTAATAATGTTTTAATAAATAAGTTTTTTATATAAACTATATATTAAAATATACTAATAATAGTTTTTATTAAGTTTAGCGTTATTATTAATAACAACAAATTCGATATTTTTAACTAGTAAAAACTTTTTATAAAGTTTAGTTATATTTTTAGTTTAGCTATATTATATTTATTTTTTATTAAACGTTTTATTAAAATAAAATGTTTTGTTAATAATATATTTAATATATTGTTTTAAGCTTTCGATTTTTTTATTAATACTAATATTACAAATATAATTATTTAGTTTTAAATATAAGCTAAATTTAAATTTAAAAACTTTATTAACTTTAATAAAACAATTTTAATATTATAATGTTTTTTAAATTTAAACAGTTAATAAGTTTAAGCTATATTTATAAAAAGAAAAATTTTTTAGTTTTTTTTTTATATAGCACTAGTTTTTGTATTTATATATATTTATATAATAACACTAAAATATTTTATTTTATTTATATTTTTTTTAAATGTTGTATTTAATATTGTATAAGCTTTTGTAATTAATATAAATTAACAAAAATAATTTGTTAAATAAGCTATTTATTTTACTTTTTTTTTTATATTTATAATAAAAATAATATTAGCTTTTACAATAAAAAGTTTTTTCAATAAATTTAGTTCGCTAATATTTAAAAAAGCAGAAACGTTTTTTGTTAACTGTAATATATTTACAAAAATTATTAATATAACTTTAATCTTTCGATTTTAATAACTTTATTATAAAATTTTTAATAAATTAAAAATTTTTGATTTTATTGTTATAGTAGCTATAATTGCTATAAATATAATAATTGTTATAAAAAAGCTTATTAAAAATTATAAACTAGTTATTATACTAATTATAACTAGTTATTTCGCTATTAATATTTTTGTTAATTTTATAATTTTTATAATTTAATAAATTATTGCTAATATTTTTATATTTGTTAAATTGATACTAATATTTAAAATTTTAATTGTTAATAAAAGTTTTTGTTTTTTTTTTGTTTTTTTTTATTAGAAAAAATAAATTCGGCTTTATTTATACTGTATATAATACTGCTACTGCTAACAAGCTAAAATATATAAATAGGTCCACTTTTGCCCCCGCTTTTTAAAACATTAAAAATATTAATTATATTATTGTTTTTATATATTTAGCTAATACTATAATTTATATTATTAAATATAAAAGTTTTAATACTTTAAAATACTAAAGCTAAATAAAAAATAAACTTTTGAAAAAAAACATTAACAGTTATATAAGCTTTAGTTTTAAAAAACTAAAGTTAGCAAATAAACTTAAACTTTTGTTTTTAAAGTTAGTTGTTATTAAAGCTATAATAATTATTATTAATAACAAAACTAATATAAAAAATTATATTTAGCTTAGTTTAAAATGTTTTGTTTTTGAATTTAGTATTAATAACAAAAAATAAAATAACAAATATAAATTTTAAAAAAAAAAAAAGCGAAATAAGTAAAAAAAAAAAAGAAAAAATAGTTTGTTAAAAAGCTGTTTTGTTAAACTTATAAATAATTAAACTCGCTAATATTTCATTGAGCTAAAAAATAATATATGTTATTTTAACAATTTTTATATATATAATTAAAAAATTAAATGCTATAAAACTATTAATATTATTAATAAATGTTTTAGCAGTATTAAAATTGATTTTTTTATTATAAAAGTTTTACTTATAATTTCGAAGTATTTTCGAATTTTATTTAGTAAGTGCTTACAAATACATTTATTATAGTCGAAATTTATAGTTCTGTTACTTTTAACTGTGTTAGTTTTAGTAACTAAAGCTTTTTAAATATATACTAAATAAAAAACTAAATAAAAAAATAATTAAAATAAAGCTTGTACTATTTTAAAAAATTTATTGCTAATAATAATAGCAATGTTATTGTTAACAATAATATCGTTATAATTAATAATACTATCGAAAGTAATATTGTTATAGTTAACAGTATTAACATTTATACTAAAATAAAAAAAACTATTAAAATAAAAACAGAAATGTTTAATAGTTCAATTAAGTAATAAGTTAAAAAAAGCTAACTCAAAGTTATATTTAATAATAATATAAAATTCGGATTTAATAAATTGAAAAAAGTGCTTAAAAAAAGTTTGTAATAACAATAAATAAGTTTGAGTTAAAAAATCTATAGCTAAAAAAAGTTGCTTTTTAATATTAAAATCTGCTTTTTTTTTAACATTTTTTATTATTAAATGTTGTTAATATAATAATTAAATATTTTATAATTAATAAATATTTAAATATAAAATATAAAATATAAAATGTAAAAAAGTATATAAAATAAAATTAAGTAACTATAAGTAAAAAAATAATAATAATATAAATAGCAGTTACTATTTAAAACAATAAATATAAATAAGTAAAAAGTACTAAAAAAGCAAAATAAATAAAGTTAAAATAAATTATAAACAAATAAAACTAGTAATACTATTAATAACAAGTAATAAAAAAATAAACGTTAATATATAAAAGTTACAAACTAAAAATATTAAATATATATTTAATATATAAAATATATATATTAACAAATATTAAAAAAAAAGTAACTAAAACAAATAATAAAGTTAAAAAGTTTAATTAATTAAATATATTTTATAATAAATAATTTAAATAAACATAGCTAAATATATATATAAATATATAAATAGCTTAACTAATATATATAAATTTTTTAAATTACATTAGTAAAAAAAAAAAAGAAAAGAAATAAATTTAAAAAACTAAAAATGTTAAAAAAGCAAAAAAATAGTAAATAAAAACAAAAAAAAAAAGTAAAAGCTATTTAAAAATGTTTATAATTTAAATATTTAAAACAAATATATAAAAATAATTATTTATATATATATATTTATTTATTTAATATTTATTTAAATAAAATTACTATATAGTTTATAACTATTTTTATTACTTTTATATTTTATTTTTAATAAACTTATATATATTTTAAGTAAATATATAATAAAACAAATAAAAATGTATATATTTATATATTTAAATACTTAAAACAATTATTTGTAATATTATTTACTATTTCAAATATTTATTAAGTATTTATTTATAGTTAACTTTAGATTTATTTAGTTATAATTGTTTTAAAACTAAATAAATACTTAAAAAAAATATAAAAAATATTTAATAAATAAAATCAACTAAAAGTTTATAAAAAACATTATACTTTTAATTTATACTTAAAGTTATTATTAATTTATAAAAAGTTTAACTTATAATAATATAAAGCTTAAATAATATTAATATAAAAACAATATATATTTTAAAACTATTTTTATATTAAGTATATAAATATAGTTAAATTAAAAAAAAATATTATAAATTTTTTAAAGATTTACTTTATAAACTTTTTATTTATATTTATTAATTTTAAATATATAAGCTGCTTATTTAATAATAATAATAATAAACTAATTTATTTTAATTATTATTACTTAGTTTTAGTTTTTTATATTTATTATTTAAATTTAGTTTATAATATAGCTTTATTGCTTTATTTAATAATTTTTTCGTTTTTTTTTTGTTTTTTTATTTTTTAAAAGTTTGAAATATATGTTTTAATTTTTAATAAGTATAAGCAGTTTTAGCTTTATACTATAATATGTTACTAGTAAAAGTAATATATTTGTAAAAAAGATCTTTGTAAACACTATATTAAAAATATATAACTTGTTATTACTTAATTAGCTAAAATACAAACAAAAAATTAAATAAAATTTTAAAAAAAAATAAACTGTAATTAATAATATTTTTAAATATTTTTTATGTTTTATTTACTATTAGAAAATATTTGTTTTTTTAATTATTGTTTTTAAATATAACTTATTTAATATAGAAAAAGTTATATTATTTTTATTTTATTTATTTATAAATTTACTATTATATACAGCTGCAAAATATTATTTGTAAAAAAAACCCTAGTATTTTATTACTTTTTATTTTTTTAGTTTTTTTTATTTTTTTGTTTTTAGAAAAGATTTCAAAGTTAAGTTTAGCTAACAAATAAAAAACCTGCTACAAAATTTCGTATGTATTTTTATAGTACTTAAAAACATTAAACTAATTGTATTTAGTAAAAGTAACAAAAAGTTAAACTTTTTAGTAATGTTAGCAAAAAAGCAGCATTACTAAAATATTAAAAAAAAAATAAAATAAAGCTTATATATATTTTGTAACTTAAATTATATATAAATAAATATATAGTTTTATTTATTTATTACAATATAAAATAAAACTAACTAGCTAAAAAGAAATACTGTTGTAATAGCAATAGTAGTATTAGTTAATATTTACAAAATAAAAAAAAAAACAAAAAAAAAAAAAACAAAAAAAAAAAAGAAAAAATTAAATAATAATAATAAACTTTAAACTTTTGTACTTATATTAGTACTGTAAAATTGTTAAGCTATAATTTGTTTTATATAAAGTTAATTAATAAACAAAAAAATATATTTATAACTTAGTTTATACAATACTATTAAAAAATAAAATGAAATAAAAAGAATTAACAATGTTATTAAGTTATTATTATTATTAAAAAACAAATTTAAAAAGCAAAAGTTTGTAAAATATTAAATTTATATAATAGAAATTTATAGTTATATCAACTATAAGCTATAAAAAAGCTAGTTTTAAAATTATATATTAGTTAAACTAGAAAATTTTAAATATATATAAAAATAAAAAAATATAATGTTGTTTATTTTTATAACAATTAAATATATAACTATAAATTTAATTAGAAATTATTTAAATATTATTATTTTTAGTTATTTTTTGTTTATTATTGTAAAAACTTTTATTTTAAGCTTTGTTTATATTTTAGTTGTTAAAAATATTAGTAATATTTTAAAAAAACTTAATATTGTTATTAAATTAAAACATAAAGTTTATTAAATTGTTTTTTGCTAATATAAAACTATTTATTAAGTTGTTTTTTGCTAACAAAAAAATATTTAACTAAAAATTTAAAAAAAAATATTAAATATTTAACAAACTAAATAAAACAAAACTAAATTTATTATTGTTTATTATTATATTAAAACTTTTAATATTAAAAACATTATTAATAGTAAAAAAAAAAATATTTAAAAATAAAAAAAAAAAAAAAAAAAGTTTGTAATAACAAAACAGAAAATCTAAGTTTATAAATTTAGCAATAAAATTAAATATAATTATAAAATTAATAATTATAAGCTTAATTATAATATTTAAAGTTATAATTTAAGTATTAAATATAAATATAAAGTTTAAAATAAACTAAGTTTTTTATATATTTATAAATATTATAACATATAAACTAAAATTTGTACTAGTTATATTAATAATATTAAAGTTTATTATATTTTTTATAAAAAGATTTATTAGAACTTTATATTAATTTAAAAATATACTTTTATAAAAAACAGTAATTGCAAAATTAAATAAATTTATAGCTATAATATAATTAACATTATTAATAAAATATATAAATTAGTTTATAATAGTTAATTTTAAATTAATAACTAGTTCTATATTAATATTAATTAAATAAAAAAAATAATAACTTAATACTATTACAGCTATATTAATTTTAACTAGTATAATTAAATATAAAACAATATATTAGCTATTATTAAAATATATATTAAAAATAATTATATTATATTTATTTATATCTTTAAAATAGTTAATATATTTAAAAAGAACTAACTTAATATATTAATTAATATTTTAAAAGCTGCTAGTATATTAAAAAAAAAAAAGCTAAAAATTTAATGTATTATAATACTTAGCAAAAAGTAACAGCATTTTAAGTTTAAAAACTAAAGCTTTGTTTTTAATAATATAATATTAACTTAATGCTTTATTAATATTTTAAATTAAAATAAATTTAAAGTATTAATTTATATGTTAGTTTTTTTTAACTAAAAAGCAAAATTAAACTAAATTATAATATTTAATAATATATTTTTAATTAATTATAAACATGTTTTTTTAAATTCTACTATAGAAAATATTATTTACTAATGCTAGCTAATAATATTTTAAAATAGCTTTTAATATATTATAATATTTATTTATATTACATTTGTAATTAATTTGTTGTAAAATTAAAGCATTAAAAATGTTATAACTATTATTTATAATAAAAGCTTTTAAAATGTTAAACTGTTATTTATAATTATTGCTTATAAAAGAATTAAATAAACTAGAAAATAAATATAACTTAGTTTTTGTTTAATTAAATATAAATAAATTTAAAATGTTTTTGCAAAAAAGTTTATATAATAAAAAATTACTATAAACAGTATAAAAAGTTTAAAGTTTTAAAATAATACTATATAAACACAAAAAAAGATTTATAGTTTAATTATAAAAACTATTAAAGTTTTAAATATTTTGAACTTTTATTAGTTTTAGTGTTTTTTTATTATTTTAAAATAATAGCTTATTTAAAGTTAGTATATTTAGTATTTTTTAAAATTGCAAATTATAATAAAACTTAAAAGCAAATAAATTTTTATTAATTTATAATTGTTTATTAAAGTTTTTATTATAATAACTAATATATTTATTTAAAATATAGCTATTTAATAAATTTAACTATAGTATATATATTATAATTAAAAGTTTAATAAATATATTTATATTATTAAAACTAAAAATAAATTAAAATAAAATTTATAAAATAAAGCTTATATAAAAAATAAATTAAAGCTTTAAAATAAACTATAAAACTGCTTTTATAGTATTAAATTAACTGTTTAAAATAAAAGCTTGAAATATATTAACTTGTTATAACAAAAACGCAGAATTTACATATATATAAATTATAGTTAAAAAAGTACTAAAAAGTTTTGTAGTTTATATTTAAAAACTTATTTTAAACTTTTAAAAAAACTAAAGTTTAAAATATATTGTTACAAAAATATAGTTTTTTAATTATATTTTTAAATATAAACAAATTAAAAAATTATATAAGCTTTAATAAGCTTAAAAATTTATAGTTTATTTTAATTAAATATATTTTTTTTAAAAGCTTAGTTTTTTTTATTATTTTTATAAAAAAATATAATATATTAATTAGTTTAAATATTTATTATATATAAAACAAACTAGTAATATAAATTATAAAAAAAAATAAAAAATATATAAAAAAAGTTAATTAACTAAATAGAAATTTTTAATAAAACTTTATTAAAAATGCTAAATAAATGTTTTAATAAATAGTTAAAAAAAAATAAATTTTAATAATTTAAATATAAATATAAAAAAATATAAATAAAAAGTTTAAATAAAAAAAATAAAAAAAAAAGTAATTAAAAAAAGTAATAATAAAAAAAAAAAAAAGTTTAAAAAACTGTTAATTTAAAAAGAAAAAAAAAAAAGTTTAAAAAACTATTAGTTTAAAAAAAGTAAAAATTAACAAAAAAAGCAAAAAATAAAATATAGCAAAAAAAACAAAAACAAAATTTTTTTTGTTTTATAAACTTTTTTACTGTTTTTAATATTATATTTTAATATTATATTATAAAGTTTTAAGTAATAATATGTTGTTTTATTTAATTTAAAAAGTTTTTGCAAAAAAGTTTATATAAAAAAAAATTACTACAAATAGTACAAAAAGTTTAAAGTTTTAAAATAATATTATATAAATATAAAAAAAAATTTATAGTTTAATTATAAAAACTATTAAAGTTTTAAATATTTTAAGTTTTTATTAATTTTAATATTTATTTGTTATTTTAAAATAATAGCTTGTTTAAAATTAATATATTTAATATTTTTTAAATTTGTAAATTATAATAAAACTTAAAAGCAAATAAATTTTAATTAATTTATAATTATTTATTTAAGTTTTTATTATAATAATTAATATATTTGTTTAAAATGTAGTTATTTAATAAATTTAGTTATAATATATATATTATAGTTAAAAATTTAACAAATATATTGTTATTATTAAAACTAAAAATAAACTAAAACAAAATTAATTAAAATAAATAATAAAACTATTTTTATAATAAAAATTTAAAATATATTAATTTAATATAATAAAAAATGCAGAATTTTTATATATATAAATTATAATTAAAAAAATATAAAAAAAGTTTTTAATTTAAGTTTTAAAAAAATTTATTATAAATTTATTAATAAACTAAGTTTTAAAACATAATATTATAATTAAATATTTTATTAATTATATTTTTAAATATAAATAAGTTTAAAAATTATATAAATTTTAACAAGTTTAAAAATAAAAAGTTTATTTTAGTTAAAAATATATATAAAAATGTTTTTTAAAATATAAAAACAATAATAATATTATATAATTATAGTATTATATTTTGTTTTAACTTTTGCTATATATAATTAATTATATAAAACTAAATCAACATTTATAATATTTTCTATTATTATTTTTATTTTTTAATATGTTATTTATTTGAGTTTTTTATAATTTTTTTAATATTTTTAACTTTTTTTTTTATTTATAAAAGTTTACTTTTTTTAAAAAAAAAATAAGTTTAATTAAACAGTTAATTATAATTTTATTTATATTATTTATATTATTTTAAATTATTATTTTTATATTTATTTATATAATTTTTATTAATAAAACTTTATATATATATATATATAAAAATATTTAAATTGTTTTATAAATATTAAATTTTTAGTTTAAATATATTAATATTATTAAATTATTATTACAAAAAATATTTAATTATAAAAATTAACTAAAAGTTAATTTATATATAAATTTATTATATATATAAACTTTATTATATTATTTTATTAACTATTTAATAAAAAACTTAATTATATAATAGTTATATATTTTTATATATTAGTTATATATATATAAATTAAATTATATATTTAATAAATTTATTATATTTTTTTTTATTATATTAATATATATAAAAAACTTTTTATTATAAAGTTTATTAAATTTATTTTTATTATTATATATTTTTTATAAAAAAAAAGTTTAAATAAAAGTATATATTAAATTTTATATTCAAAGTTTTTTATATTGTTTATTTTTTTAAATATTTTATAAAAACTTACTATTATAATTATAAAATATATAAAAGTTTAATAATTGATTTTATTAAATAAAAACATTGAAATAATAAAAAAAAAGCTAAATTATAAATATATAATATATAAAGTATATTTATAATTTTTTTATTATTTTTAATTTAGTTTTTTTTTATAAAATTTATTATATTTATTTTTTATTTTAAAATAAATTAAACTAAAAGCTTATATTAAACTTTATATTTAAAATTTATTTTGTTTTATATTGTTATTTTTAGCTTTTTTTATATTATTTTATTTTGTTTTTTTTGCTGATTTTTTTAATATTTTTAACTTTTTTTTTTATATAAAATTTATTAAATTGAATTTTTTACTTTAAAGTAAATTAAACTAAAAGCTTATATTAAATTTTATATTTAAAGTTTGTTTTGTTTTATTTTTTTATTTTTAGTTTTTTTTATATTATTTTATTTTATTTTTTATTTTAGTTTTTTATATATTTTTAGTTTTTTTTTTTTAATATAAAATTTACTAAATTAACTTTTTTGCTTTAAAATAAATTTAACTAAAAGTATATATATAATTTTATATTAAAAATTTACTTTATTTTTTGTTGTTATTTTTAGCTTTTTTAATATTATTTTATTTTTTTTTTTTTTTTAATTTTTTATATATTTTTAGTTTTTTTTTTTATACAAAATTGATTTAGTTAAACTTTCTGCTTTAAAATAAATTAAACTAAAACTTTATATTAAATTTTATATTTAAAATTTATATTGTTTTTTGCTGTTATTTTCAGCTTTTTTAATATTATTTTATTTTGTATTTTTTTTTAGTTTTTTATATATTTTTAGTTTTTTTTTTACTATAAAATTTATTAAGTTAACTTTTTTATTTTAAAATAAATTTAACTAAAAGCTTATATTAAATTTTATATTAAAAATTTACTTTGTTTTTTACTGTTATTTTTAACTTTTTTAATATTATTTTTATTTTTTTTTTTATTTAGTTTTTTATATATTTTTAGTTTTTTTTTTACTATAAAATTTACTACATTTATTTTTTTGTTTTAAAGTAAATTAAACTAAAACTTTATATTAAATTTTATATTTAAAGTTTATTTTGTTTTATATTATTACTTTTAGCTTTTTTAATACTATTTTATTTTGTTTTTTTATTTTGTTTTTTATATATTTTTAGTTTTTTTTTTGTTATAAAATTTATTAATTTAGTTTTTTTATTTTAAAGTAAATTAAACTAAAAGCTTATATTAAATTTTATATTTAAAGTTTATTTTGTTTTATATTATTATTTTTAGTTTTTTTAATACTATTTTATTTTGTTTTTTTTGCTGATTTTTTTAATATTTTTAACTTTTTTTTTTATATAAAATTTACTAAGTTGATTTTTTTGCTTTAAAATAAATTAAACTAAAAGCTTATATTAAATTTTATATTTAAAGTTTACTTTGTTTTATATTGTTATTTTTAACTTTTTTAATATTATTTTATTTTGTTTTTTGTTTTAGTTTTTTATATATTTTTAGTTTTTTTTTTTATATAAAATTTACTAAGTTGATTTTTTTGCTTTAAAATAAATTAAACTAAAAGTTTATATTAAATTTTATATTTAAAGTTTATTTTGTTTTATATTGTTATTTTTAGTTTTTTTAATATTATTTTATTTTGTTTTTTGTTTTAGTTTTTTATATATTTTTAGTTTTTTTTTTTGTATAAAATTTACTAAGTTAATTTTTTTGCTTTAAAATAAATTAAACTAAAAGTTTATATTTAATTTTATATTTAAAATTTACTTTGTTTTATATTGTTATTTTTAACTTTTTTAATATTATTTTATTTTATTTTTTTTTTTAGTTTTTTATATATTTTTAGTTTTTTTTTTATTATAAAATTTACTAAATTAATATTTTTGCTTTAAAATAAACTTAGCTAAAAGCTTATATATTATTTTATATTAAAAATTTATTTTGTTTTTTGCTATTATTTTTAACTTTTTTAATATTATTTTTTTTTTTTTTTTATTTAGTTTTTTATATGTTTTTAGTTTTTTTTTTTCTATAAAAATTACTAAGTTAACTCTTTTGCTTTAAAGTAAATTTAACTAAAAATATATATATAATTTTATATTTAAAATTTACTTTGTTTTTTATTGTTATTTTTAGCTTTTTTAATATTATTTTATTTTATGTTTTTTTTTAGTTCTTTATATATTTTTAGTTTTTTTTTTATTGTAAAATTCATTAAATTGACTTTTTTGCTTTAAAATAAGTTTAACTAAAAGCTTATATTAAATTTTATATTTAAAGTTTACTTTGTTTTATATTGTTATTTTTAACTTTTTTAATATTATTTTATTTTATTTTTTGTTTTAGTTTTTTTTATATTTTTAGTTTTTTTTTTTATATAAAATTTACTAAATTAACTTTTTTGCTTTAAAATAAATTTAATTAAAAGTCTATATTAAATTTTATATTTAAAGTTTATTTTGTTTTATACTATTATTTTTAGTTTTTTTAATATTTTTTTATTTTGTTTTTTTATATAATTTTTTATATATTTTTAGTTTTTTTTTAATATAAAATTTAATAAGTTAATTTTTTTACTTTAAAATAAATTTAGCTAAAAGTTTATATTAAATTTTATATTTAAAGTTTATTTTGTTTTATATTGTTATTTTTAGCTTTTTTAATATTATTTTATTTTGTTTTTTTATTTTGTTTTTTATATATTTTTAGTTTTTTTTTTGCTATAAAATTTATTAATTTGATTTTTTTGCTTTAAAATAAATTAAGCTAAAAGTTTATATTAAATTTTATATTTAAAGTTTACTTTGTTTTATATTGTTATTTTTAATTTTTTTAATATTATTTTACTTTGTTTTTTTTTGTTAATTTTTTTAGTATTTTTAACTTTTTTTTTTATATAAAATTTACTAAGTTGACTTTTTTACTTTAAAGTAAGTTTAGCTAAAAGCTTATATATTATTTTATATTAAAAGTTTACTTTAAGTAATAGTGTACAAAGTAGTTATTTGTATATATAGTAGTATAAAATAACTAAGTGACACTTTAGTTATTTTGGTCTTTTTTTAGATTAGTTGTTAAAATAGCTTAATTGATTAAGTGTTAATTCGTAAACACACTTAGCTAGTTTTATTATTATTACTGTAGTTAGCTACACTATTATACTTTGTTTTTTTCTGTTATTTTTAGCTTTTTTTATACTATTTTTTTTTTTTTTTTCACTTAGTTTTTTATATATTTTTAGTTTTTTTTTTTATATAAAATTAACTTAAATGAACTTTTTGCTTTAAAGTAAGTTTAGCTAAAAGCTTATATATAATTTTATATTAAAATTTTACTTTGTTTTTTGCTATTATTTTTAGCTTTTTTAATACTATTTTATTCCGTTTTTTGCTTTAATTTTTTATATATTTTTAGTTTTTTTTTTTATATAAAACTTACTAAGTTAACTTTTTTACTTTAAAATAAATTAAGCTAAAAATATATATATAATTTTATGTTTAAATTTTATTTTGTTTTTTATTATTATTTTTAGTTTTTTTAATACTATTTTATTTCGTTTTTTTTGCTGTTTTTTTTTATATTTTTAATTTTTTTTTCTATATAAAATTTACTAAGTTGACTTTTTTTCTTTAAAATAAATTAAACTAAAAGTTTATATTAAATTTTATATTTAAAGTTTATTTTATTTTACATTGTTATTTTTAGTTTTTTTAATACTATTTTATTTTGTTTTTTTTACTGCTTTTTTTAATATTTTTAATTTTTTTTTCTATATAAAATTTACTAAATTGATTTTTCTGCTTTAAAGTAAATTAAACTAAAAGCTTATTTTAAATTTTATATTTAAAGTTTATTTTGTTTTATATTGTTATTTTTAACTTTTTTAATATTATTTTATTTTGTTTTTTTTTTTAGTTTTTTATATATTTTTAGTTTTTTTTTTGTTATAAAATTTACTAAGTTAATTTTTTTGCTTTAAAATAAATTAAACTAAAAATATATATATAATTTTATATTTAAAATTTATTCTATTTTATGTTATTATTTTTAGCTTTTGTTATACTATTTTTTTTTGTTTTTTTTGCTAATTTTTTTAATATTTTTAACTTTTGTTTTTATATAAAATTTATTAAATTGAACTTTTTTTTTTAAAATAAAATTAGCTAAAAAAATATATTTAAGTTTATTTACAAAATTTTTTTAATGTTTTATAATAGTTTATAGCTTTATTAATTTTATTTTATTTTGTTTTTTTTGTTAATTTTGTATATATTTTTAGTTTTTTTTTTGTTATAAAATTTATTAAATTTACTTTTTTGTTTTAAAATAAGCTTAACTAAAAAAATATATTTAAGTTTATTTATATAATTTATATAATACTTTTTAATAGTTTTTAGCTTTTTTATTACTATTTTTTTCTGTTTTTTTTATTAATTCTATATATGTTTTTAGTTTTTTTTTTATTATAAAACTTACTAAGTTTACATTTTTTTTTAAAGTAAGTTTAACTAAGCATTTATTTATAATTTTACTTTATAGATTTACTTTATTTTTTACTATTTTTTACAGTTTTTTTATATTATTTTATTTTGACTTTTTTGCTAGTTTTAACTGTATTTTTAGTTATTTATTATATATAAACTTTATTAAATTAACTTTTGTTTTTTTAAAATAAGTTTAACTAAAAACATATATTTAATTTTATTTAAAAAGTTTATTTTGTTTATTATTGTTATTTTCAATTTTTATTATATTAATTTTTTGTTATTACAATTGTAAAATAAGTATAAAAACTTGTTAATTAATTTTATTAACTAAAAACTTTAAAAAAAAAAAAAAAAAAAAAAAAGCTAAATTACAAATATATATAACAAAAGATATATAAGTATATAAAATAACAAATAAGGTTATAGTAAAGTATTAGTAAATATATGTAAAAAATTTAGCTAAAGTTTTTTTAAAGTAGGTTTTTTGCAAATAAGTTTAAAATAAATCCTAGGTAAATTTTCTTAAATAAGTGGTTTGAAGTTTTTTTAAAGTAAATTTTTTGCAAATAAATCTAAAGTAAGTTCTAAGTAAGTTCTTCTAAGTAAGTGGTTTTTAAAAGCTAATTATTACATTTTTATTTTTTTTTTTTAGTATATTTTTTTTTATAGTATTAAATTTAATAATAATTTAAAGCTTTAATAGTTTTTTAATTTTATATTAAGCTTTTTTAACTTTTTTTTTTATTATTGTTAATATTATAAAAGCTTAAGTTTTTTAGCTTAAATATATAACAAAAATACTAGCTTACTAATTAATTAATTAGTTAATTAATTATTTATATATAAAATTTATAGCTTAAAAAGTTTAAAAATTTGTTTTTTAACTTTTTTAAATTATTAACTTTTTTTTTAGCTATTTATTAATAGCTTATTTTTTATATATTTATTGTTTTGTTTTTATTTTATTAATAACTTGTTATTATATTTAGTTAAATCGAGTTTTTATAGCTTATTATAAGTTTAATAACTTATATAAGTTTTTGTTATAATAATTAATATATTTCAGTATTTATTATATTAACTTTTTAATAAATGATTATTTTAAACTTTTTAATAGTATATAAAAATAACTAGCTTATATATAGTTTAAAAGCTATTTTTTACTTTTTTTAATACATAAAAATAAGCAATAAATTTTACAAATTATTTTTATAAAATTAAAGCAGTAAAAAAATACTACTGTATTATTAAACTATTATATAAAGCTTTTTTTATTTAAAGTAAAAAGCAAGCTAAGTTTAAACAATATTACTTTATAATTAAAAAAATAAAATAAAACTATTATTTTTTAACTTAAAAGCTTTTAAACTGGTTTAACAATAATATTAAAACAAGTTTTATTATATATAAAAAATTATTAACTTTTTAAATTGTTTTTATAAAACTTATTTAAACAAACTTAAATATATAGAATTTACTATATAAAAACTACTTAAACTATTATTTAAAGTTTTAACTTATAAACAGTAAACAAAAGTTAAATAAGCAGAACTTTTTAACATAGAGAATATTTGTTATAAATATATATATTATTTTTTTAAAAAAAAAAAAAAAAAAAAGTTTTAAACTAGTTTTAAAAAACTAATTAATATTTGTTTTAAAAACTTAAAATATTTTAAAAAAAATTATATTATTAGTATTAAAAATATATATTAAACTAAGCTTTTTAATTTATATTAAGTTAAACTTTTTAATTTATATTAAGTTAAATTTTTTAAAATATTTAATTTATATTAAACTAAACTTTTTAAAATATTTAATTTATATTAAGTTAAACTTTTTAAAATATTTAATTTATATTAAACTAAACTTTTTAAAACATTTAATTTATTTTTTAAATAGTTTAATTTTTTTACAAAAAACAACTATAAAAATTAGTTAGTTTTGCTAAAAATATAAATGTTTTATTATAAAAATTAATTTGTAAAAATTTTTTAATATTATTTTTTAGTGTTATTTTTTAGTGCTTAGTATAATTAAAAACAAGTTTTTAATATATTAAACTAAACAAATGTTTTTTTTTAAATAAACAATATAATTAAATATTTATATTAAAAAAAGTATTTAGTATAATTTAACAAAAGCTAGTAATATATAAAACTTAGTTTAAATATAAATATATAAATACATTTATAGCAATATAAATATTATTAATAAAGTAGTAATATAAATACTAGTTTAAAAAAGTCGATTTTTATTAAACTTAGCTAGTAACAAGCAGTTTTAAAAAAGTGGACAAAATTTACAAAAATCTTTTATAGTAAAAAACGAAAAAAAATTTGCATTATTTAAGTTTATAAAAATTTAATATTATATTTTATAATATAATACACTTGCAAGTACTAAAAACAAGTACTATAATTTCTATATACATTAAAAGTCTGCAAAAAAAATAAATTACTTATTAGAATCACTTTTTAAGTTTGCTTTTTTATATATTTACTAACTTTACTTAAATTTAAAGCACAGGTCAAATTATTTTTTTTTAAAAAGTAGGTCTTTAAAAAAGTATTTATATAAAAGATAATTTATAGAACTATTTTTAAACCAAGTTTTAAAAAAGTTAACATTTTTAACTTAAAGAAAAAAAGTCACTTTATAAAAAGTAATAAAAAAGCACTTATTAATATTTAACACTTAGTTTTATTAATATTTAATACTTATATTTATTAATAGCTATATTATATTTATTATATTTATTAACTACTAAATATTAAAATTTAAATAAAGCGTTTTTTAACAGAGATTAATACTGTAGTAGTAGTTTCCAAATTATATAGCAAAATAAATTTTAAAATCTAGTTTTTTTTAACAACTAAGCGACCTAGCATAATACATTTTATATTATTTAATACATAATTAAAAGTACTATCGATTAATATAAAATACACTATTATAAAACGAAAACTAATTAAGTTATTCAAATTATAATATTAAAAGTTATTAACAAAAGTATAGCTAGTTCACTAACTTTTTTATATATAAAACACTTAAATAATTTACTACTTACTAATGTTTTATAACTAACTTACTAAATTACTTTTTAGTAAGTTTTAATATTTTTATAATTTACTTATTAAACTATATTATTATTTATTAACTTTTTTATATATAAAACATTTAAATAACTTATTACTTATTAACATTTTACAATTAACTTATTAAATTACTTTATTAATTATTAATATTTTTATAATTTATTTATTAAACTATACTATTACTTATTAATATTTCTGCAAGTTTATTAATTACTAAATATTAAAATTTAAATAAAGCGTTTTTTAGCAGAGATTAATACTGTAGTAGTAGTTTTTAAGCTATATAATAAAATAAATTTTAAAGTCTAGTTTTTTTAATAACTAAACAATTTAATATAGTACATTTTATATTATTTGATATATAATTAAAAGTATTATTAATTAATATAAAATATACTATTACAAAACAAAAATTAATTAAATTATTTAAGTTATAATATTAAAAGTTATTAACAAAAGTATAACTAGCTTATTAACTTTTTTATATATAAAATATTTAAGTAATTTATTACTTACTAACTTTTTATAATTAACTTATTAAATTATTTTATTATTTATTAACTTTTTTTATATAAAAAATACTTAAGTGATTTATTACTTATTAATATTTTATAACTAATTTATTAAATTATTTTATTAACTATTAATATTTTTATAATTTATTTATTAAACTATATTATTATTTACTAAACTTTTTTATATAAAAAATACTTAAGTAATATATTATTTATTAACTTTTTATTATTAACTTTTTATAATTAACTTATTAAACTTTTTAATTACTTATTAATATTTTTGTAAATTTATTAACTATTAAACACTAAAATTTAAATAAAGCGTTTTTTAGCAGAAATTAACACTATAGTAATAGTTTTTAAGCTATATAATAAAATAAACTTTAAAATCGAAATTTTTTAACAACTAAGCGATTTAGCATAATATATTTTATATCATTTAATATACAATTAAAAGTACTATTAATTGATATAAAATGCACTATTATAAAACAAAAACTAGTTAAATTATTTAAGTTATAGTATTAAAAATTAAAAAAAGTATATAAACAAAAGTACAGCTAGCTTATTAATACTTTTATATATAAAATACTTAAGTAATTTATTACTTATTAACATTTTAATATATAATATAATTAAATAACTTATATTTTATTAATGTTTTACTATTTATTTATTAAATTATATTATTATTTATTAATATTTTTTTATATAATATAGTTATTATTTTAGTTTATAAACTAAATAACAAACTTAATTTTAAAGTTATATTTTTTAAATAATTAAAAAACTTAATATTATATATTTTATATTAATTAATATATTTTTAAATATATTATTAATTAATATAGCTTATAAAATTACAATATAAAAACTAGTTAAGTTATTAAAATTATAATAAAGTATATATAAATATATAAGTTAAAATTTTTATTAATAAAATTTATTCGACATTTTTTTATATTACTTTTAAAATTGTGCTTTTTAAGCGCTATTATTTTTAACAAATAAATTTTAAGCTGTTATATTTAACAAATTAAATTTTAAAAATTAATTGTTACAATTAAACTATAGCTACTTTTATTAATAATTATTATTAGTTTATTAAATTTTTAATTTTAGTTTTTTTTAACAACTTAGTTAATAATATAAGTAATTTAGTTGTATAAAAAGCTAAATATGCTACTTTGTTTATATTTTTAATATTTTTAATGCTTTTAGTATTTTTAGTGCTTTTAGTACTTTAATTTGTTTTTACAAATATAAAAATAAACTAAATACTTATATTAAATAAAATAAACTTTTACAAAAATGTTTTAATATTATTAATATTATTTTTAAATATTAGTTTAATTATTTTTTTATTAACAGGTTTATAAATTAACTTTATTAGTTTAATAGAAATAATATATTAAATATATTAACAAAAAATAAAAAGTTTGAACTTTTTAGCAAATATAGTTTTTAGCAAAGTTTAAAACTTAAATAAAAAATTATTAATATAATATTATTAAAAAAAAAAAAAAAAACTTATAATATTTTAAACTATTTAAATTTTAAAAATACAATAATTTTTAAATTAAATGTTTTAATTAAAAATTAAAAAAGCTATAGTTTGAACTTTATAATAATTTATTAATAGTTAATAAGTTTAAACTTGTTATAAATATATTTAAACAAACATTTTTGTTAATTTATTTTTTGTTATAGTTAATAATTCTGTTGTTTTAAAAAATTTATTAACAGCTATAACTAATTTAAAAAAAGTTCAATAAATGTTTGTTTTTAATTTAATGTTTATTTTAACTATTTAACTTTTTTATATTACTGCTACTTTTAATACAGTTTGTATAATTTAGCTATTAAAATAAATTAATTTATATTATATACTACTTAAGTTTTTTAAAAAAATAATTTAAACTGTTGTAATAAATTAATAGTTAATAGTAGTTTTTTAGTTTTAATTTTAACTTGTTTTTTTATATATTATAGTTTAAAAAATTAAAAATTATTTAAAAGTTTTTTAAAATATTTAATGCTTTATAAACTAAATATTATATTATATATAATTTATACTAATAATAATACAAAAGTTTTATAAAATTTAACTATTGCTTATTTAATTAAAAAAAAATTATATATTGTTTATATTTGCTTTATTATAATATATATATATTATTTTATATTAGCAAAATAAATATTGTTATAAAGTTAAATAAATTAAATTTAATGTGTATTAATATTGTTAATAATGTTGTTTTTATAAAATAAACAGCTTGTTTAATTCGATTTTCGAAGTTTTTTATTTAATATTTTTAAACTTATACTTTTATTTTTTTTTTATTTATAAATAAGTTATAAATAATTAATAGTTATTAAAACAAATATTTGTTTTAATATAAAACTATAAACAGCGATTAATTAACTAGTACTAAAAATATTAATAAATATAAAGTTAGAAAATATAAAAGTAAAAAATATAAAATTAAAAATATTTAAATTAAACTATTTATGAAACTATTAAATATTTTTTAAATCGCTGTTTATTTGTTTAATATTTACTTTTTATTTATTAAACTATTAAATATTTATTAAATTGTTGTTTTTTTGTTTAATATTTACTTTTTTTTTATTAAATTGTTAAATATTTGTTAAATTGCTATTTTTTTATTTAATATTTACTTTTTTTTTATTAAACTATTGAATATTTGTTAAATTGCTGTTTTTTTGCTTAATATCTACTTTTTTTTTATTAAACTATTGAATATTTATTAAGTTACTGTTTTTTTGTTTAATATTTATTTCTTTTTTATTAAACTAGTTGTTATTTAATAGCTCAATGTTTAATAAAACACTGTTTATTTATTTAATATTTGACTTTTTTTTAAATTAATTTCTATTTAATAGTTCAATATTTAATAATTTGCTGTTTGTTTGTTTAATATTTAATTTTTTATAATCGAAAAAGTTAAAATTAAAAGTTTTAATAGTAATAAGTTTAATGTTAATAAAGTAAAAACGAAAATATTAACAGTTAAAAAAAATAAAAGTAGTATTAGATGTTTTAAAAATAAAAAGTTTAAAGTTTGTTAAAAAAATAATAAAAAGTTTAACAATAGTTAAAAAAAAGTTAAAAATAATTAAATTAAAATTAAAAAATATAAGTTTGCAAGTTTAAAAATTAATAATAATAAAAAAAACATTAAATATATTTACAATATAGCATTTTAAAATAGTTAATTAAAATTAATGCGAATATTATATTATATTATATATTAAATAATAATATAAAGTATAAATCAATATAATAAAGCAGTAGAAAAAAAAAACAACAATTAAAAAACTGTTGTAATATTTTATAAAGTTTTTTTATTATAGCTTTTAAATTAAAGCTAAAAAGTATTAAAAAAACAAAAAATAATAACAAAATTAAAAATATTATAATAACAATAAATTAAAAAATAAAAAATAAAAAAACGGAGCTATTTTTAAAAACAAATATATATTTTAAAAAAACTAAAATATTTATTTTTAATATAATTATAAAAATAAGTTTAAAAATAGTGCATTTTTGTTATTTGTTTAAAGTTATAAACTTAAAATAAAATTAGTGTGTTTTTATTATTTGTTTAAAGTTGCAAATTTAAAATAAAACTAATATATTTTTACTACTTATTTAAAATTGTAAACTTAAAACTTATATACTTTTATTACTTGTTTAAAGTTATAAACTTAAATAAAACTAATATATTTTTATTATTTGTTTAAAATTGCAAATTTAAAATAAAACTAATATACTTTTACTATTTGTTTAAAGTTATAAACTTAAAATTTATATATTTTTGCTATTTATTTAAAGTTATAAACTTAAATAAAAATAGTATACTTTTATTATTTGTTTAAAAATTGTAATTTATAGCTTAAATTTAAAAATTTTTAAATGTTTTAATAATAAATTTTATAAAACAAAATAAAAATATATATAAGTTTTTTTGTTTAATAATATAAAAAAAGTAGTTATATATAAAAAACTTTTAATAATTTAAGTATTTTTAACAAAAAAATTTTTTGTTATAATATAAAAAAAAATAGTTATATATATAAAAGATTTTTTTAATTTAAAAAAATTTCTGCTAATTTAGTACTTTTAATAGTAAATTAACAAAAGAATTTTTTATTAAAAAGTTTTTTTAATTATTAAATATTATATATTACTACTATAGCTAATATTACAAAATAAAAAAAACTATAAATTAAATATAATATAATAAATAATATATAGCTAATAATATATATTATATAAAACTAAAACTTAAAAAAAAGAAGAATTTTTTTTGAAACATATATAAAAAAAATATATATGAATATACTAGTACTTTTTTAAATTTTAGCTTTTAAATTTTAATAGCTAAAAAACTAAAAAATATAATAATAAAAGCTTTAAGTTTTTATTGTTAAATTATAATATAAATTAGTTTTTTTAATAATAGTATATATATTATTTTAATATTATTAATACTAATTTTTAATTTTAAACAGCTGTTTTTTTTATGTTTGTTTAATATATAATATAATTTTGTTTTGCTTTAGAATTTATAGTAGTTTTTTAAGCTAAAAAAAAAAAGTTATACTTAAAAAAACTGTTAAAGTAATTTTTTTGTTTATAGTTTAAACTATAGTAAATAATAATCGATACTTTTATATATTTATAAATTAATTACTTTTTAATAATATAATTAAATTTTTTTAATAAAAGTTAAACTATAAAATAAAATTATAATAAAGCTAAAACTAATTAAAAAATATTTACTAAAAATTATAATTTAATATATTATTTTATAAATATAAACTTTTTAACTTTGTTTTAAATATTTTATATAATTAATTAAACTTAATATTTTATTTAAATAAACAACGTTATTAATACAAAAAGTTTTTTAAACTTAATGTTAAAAAATAGTTATAAATTGTTATAATTAAAATGTTAAACTGTTATATAATTAACGCTATAAAATATAACTTTAATTTCAAAAATTTATTTAAATGTAGTTTTAACTTTTAAAATAAGTTTTAATTTATACTGCAGTATTTAATTATTTGTTAAAAATTTAGCTAACTAAATTTAATATAATTGTATTAAATAGTTTTTTAAAGTTATAAAGTTTATAAATTATTAGTTATTAATAAAACATTTTAAAAAACTTTTATAGCTATTTTTTGTTTTTATATTTATATAATAGTAGCAAAAACTAATAAAATAATAATTTAAACTATATAAACAAAATTATAAAAATTTAACTTGTTAAAAGCTAGCTAATAAACTTTAATATTTAAAAGTCGATTTTTATATAATTTTTTTTTATATAAAGCTATAAAACTTTTTAATAGTTAAACAACTTTTATTATTTAAAGTAAAAAATCGGTATATTTGCTAAAATAAATAATTTTAAATATAATTTAGTTAATAATAAATAAATAAATATATTTAAATTTAAATTAATATTTTAAGTTTTAAAAGTATATTTTATAGTTTTAAATTTATTTGTTTTTTTAAATAATAATATAATATAAATAGTTAAAAATATACTAGTTTTTAAAATAAAATAAAACAATAAAATTTTAAATCTAAATTTAAAACAGCATATATAAAAAAACAAAATAATAGTTTAATAAACAAATATATAAAAAAGTATAAATATAGTTAAATATAATTAAGCTTTTATAAAAAATTTAATAAATAAATGTTTAAAAAATAAAAAATAAAACAACAAAAAAACAATTTCTAAATATTTTTAAATAGTTTAAAAAATTATTATTTTAAATATATACTTTATTAAAAGCTATACTATAAAAAATTCTATATTAAATAGTTTTTTTTTAAAAATTTTCGCTTTAAAATATATTGCTTTCAAAAAAATTGCTTTAAAAAATATTGCTTTAAAAAATATTGCTTTAGTTATTTTAGTTTTATAAGCTATTTTGTTTTTATTTTTAGTTTTTTTTAGTTTATATTAACTTTTAATAAAACTATATAGTTGTTTGAATTTTAAACTGCTAAAAAAATAAAGTTTTAACAAAAAATTTAATACTTTTTAAAATTTGTTTTTTAAAAGTAGTATTAAAAGCTTTATAATTTGTTTGTTTAAAATTAAACGATTTATTTTAGCTTTATAAACTTTTAAATTTGTTTTTAAAATAACTAAAATATAACAGTTTAAAATTTTGCTAAAAATAAATGTTTTTAAAACTAAAAGCTATTTTATATATTAAATATAATTAAATATATTATATATTAACAATAAACTATAAGCAGCTAAAATATAGCTTTAACAATAAAGTAGTAATATTATAAAGCTTAAATAATAAATATTTTATATATAAACTAAATTTAATAAAAAAAGTTATAAACTAATATATAATTTAATTATTTTTAATATTTTAATTTTTAATGTTGTTTTATTTTTTAATAGCTGCTTTATAATTATTATATAAAAACTATAGTATATTTTAAATATAACATTAACAAATTAATAAAATATTTTGTTTTTTTAATTATTATTAAACTATAAAATTAAAAAATTAAGTTTATTACTATTAAAAAGCTATAGCTTGAAATATTTAACTAATAAACTAATATTTAAAAAAAGCATTTGAAATTATTTAGCAAAATTTATATAATAACTTTGTGTTTTTTTTATTTAAAACAAAAAAAGCTTTAGTAAAATTTACTTTATTAAAATAAATATATTAGTAAATAAAATTTATTTAAATAGCTTTAAATATATTTATATTTAGTTTTATAACTAAAAAAATAATATAACTATTAGTTTTAGTTTTAATTTTTATATTATTTGCTTTATTATAATATATATATAGTATAAACAATATTAAAGCTTGTATTTATTAATTAAAACTAATAAAAACAATTGCTAAATAAACAATTTGTTTATATATATATACTAATTTTTTTATTATTAAAAAAAACAAAAAAACATTATATTTATATATAGTAGAAAATATTATATATATTATTATATTGTTATATTTACTAAAATAAATATAAAAAACTTTATAAAATAGTATATATATTAAAAATTTTGTTGCTAAATTTATTTCTATTATAAAAAAAATATAAATATTAAAATATAATAAACAAATAAACTAAAATAAAACAATATAACAAACATTTTAAATAAAATTTAATAGCTATAAAATTTAAATATAGCTATTAATATTATATATAATATACAATATACTAAAATTAATTAAATTTTTTATACTTAAATATATTTTAGCTAAAAATTAACTATTTATAATTAACGATTTAGTTATATCAAATAAATAATATATATTAAAAAAATCAACAAAAAAAAACGTTGTAAGTTATATAAAAAATACATTTAGTTCTTAAAAATATAATTTGCTAAATATTTATTAAAAATAATTAATAAATAAATATTTAATATAAAATTGTTTAAAAAATATTTAATATAAAATAGTATTAAAAAAATATAACTTAATATTAGTTATAAATTATTAAATATTATTACTAAACTAAATTACTTAGTTTAAAAAAAAATGTTAATTGTTAATATATTAGTTTAAAATTAAAATATTATAGCTATAAATATAAAAAGTTTAAACATAAAAGTTTTTAATACAAAAAATAAAGCTATAACAAAAAATAAAATAAAATATATAAATAACTTAAATATTAAAACATAAAAAACTTTAAATTTATTTTAATAATTAGAAATAAATAAAAAGTTAAATAATAAATTAGCTATTGTTTAATAGCTAACTAATAAAATAGCTATTAAAAAAGTTGTTATTATTATTGTTGTTATTACTTTAATTTAAATTTACATCAAAAAAAAAAAATATATATATAAAAAAAACAAAAAATATAAAAAATATAATAATTTATTGTTAAATTTAATATTAAAATCAAGATTTGCTATAAAATCAAATACTATTAAAAACAAACATTTTTTAATTAGTTAAAAAAAAAATAAAAAAAAAACAAAAGTATATATTAAATAAATTGTTGTTTAAATAAAAAAACAAGCTTAAAAGATTTATTGAACTAGTTATTAAATAATTGTAATAAAACTAAAGCTATTAAAAAAACTAAAGTAACAGTAAATATTAATATAAAGTTAAAAAAATAAAAGTTAAAATTAAAAATAAAAATAAACTTAAGTTTTAAAAAAATAAAATAATAGCAGTATTTAGTATAAAATTAAAAAAACAAAAATTAAAGTTAAAAATAAAATTAAATTTAAAAACTATTATAAAAAATATAAAACAGTATATATAAAATATAATAAAATAATAAATAATTATAATTTAAAATTATATTTTATAATATAACAAAAACAAATATTTTATATAATATATAACTAATATAAATTTATTATAATTAACGTTTAAATATTAGCTATAAAATATATTAAAAATAGTATAAAAAATTAACAAAAAAAATAATAAAATAAATAAGCTATTAACTATATTATATAATATAAACAAATAAAGTTAATGCTTTATATTAAATAAAATAACATATATAAATAAATTAGTTATATATAATAAAAATATTAAAATTAATATTTATATAATTTAATATATAAAAATATAAAATTTGTTTTATTAAATATTTACATTAAATTAAACTTATAACAAAAGTTTGTAATAAAAGTTTATAATAAAAATTAACTACAAATTTACTAAAAAAGTTAATATACTAAAAATACTAAATAAAATATATTTTTATAAACAATAATTATATAAATAAAATAGTATAAAAAATAATAGTATAAATGTTTTAAATAATAAAGCTAATAAAAAAAATAATAAATTAATACTTATAAATAATATAATAATATAAATATTTAAAACTTTATATAGCAATATATAAACATAAAAAAAATGCAAAAATATAAAAAGCTAAAAAGCTATATTGCTATATTAATATATAAAAAAATAATATATTAAAAAAATAAATAAAAATTTAATAAAACTAAAATTTTTAATTATATAAATTAATAAGTTTAAATAAAACTATAAACTAATTAAATAATTATATATTAAATAATTAATATATAAATTAGTTAATTTATTAAATTATTAACAAGTTTATTAATTTATTAATAAAAAAAATCCTTTTTAAGTTTTATAACAAATTATTAAATAATAAATAAAATTTTAATAATTTTATTAATTTTAAATAATTTTATATATTTATATTTTAATATTACTGTTTTAATATTTATATTTTAATGTTTATATTTTAATGTTTTTATATTTTTGTTTTTTATATAGCTAGCTAAACTTACAAATAAATTTAACTTTTTTATATAATAGCAAAGTTTATAATTAATTACTGTTGTTTAATTTAATAAACTTTGTATAATTAATTAATAAGTTGTAATTTGTTAATTTTTTTGTTTAAAAAGTAATTATTATACAAAAAAAAAAAAGTATTAAATATTATATAAAAAAAATTAAATAATATTAAATAAAATATTAATTTATATAAAGCTATATTTTAAATATATATATTTAAACAGTTTTTATTTGCTTTTTTTTTTTTTTTTTTTTTTTTTTTTGTATATTTATTTATTTATTTATTTATATATACATATATATATATATATATATATATATATATAACAGCAGCAGCAAAAATATAGCTGTTTATTTTTATTTGTTTTTAATACTTATAGTAACATGTTATAGTTTTAAAATTTCGTTTATATTAAAAACAATAGTTATATAAAAATATATAATTTTTTAACTAAAAGTTAGTTTTATTGAATTATTATATAAAAACTTTATATAAATATATATATTTTTATATAAATAATTTATAGTATATTTTTTTAATTAATATATTTAATTATATAATAAATTAAAAAAAAAATTATTTATGCTATTTTTTTATTAATATTTTATTTTAAATATTATTTTTAAACAATTTTAAAAATGTTTAAATAAAGCTTGTTTATTAAAAAAAATACTTTTAAACTATTTTAGTTTAAAGCTAAAAATGTTATATTTGTTATATATAAAAGTTTTAAATTTATAAAATAGTTATTATTATTATACTAAGTTGTTATTTTTAAAATATTATTAAATTTTTAGTTTTTAAAAAAGTATTTGTAATATTTATATTTAATATTTATATAAAATATGTTATTTTATATATAACTAAAAAAAAAAAAAAAAAAAGTTATATTTTAATTAAAAAGTTATACAATTTATTAAAAAGTTTTTAATAAACAATATATTTTTTTTACAATATTTTTACACTTAATTTTATTTTAGCTCTTTTTTTTTTTTATATATAAATAAAATATTACATAATATATTATATAAATATTCTATATATATAAAATATTATACTATATTATATATATATAAATATAAAACATTATACTATATATATATATAAATTATTGTGCTATATTATATATAAATAAACTATTATACTATATTATATATAAATAAAACAATATGTTATATTATATATATATAAATATAAAATATTACTTTATGTTTTATAAACATATATAAAACAATATAATATATTATATATATATAAAACATTGTATTATATTATATATAAATAAAACATATTGCATTATATTATATATAAGTAAATATAAAATAATATGTTATAGTATATATAAATAGAAAATATTGCGCTATATATATATATAAAATATTATGCTATATTTTATATATATAAATATAAAGCAATATATTATATTATATATAAACAAAACATTATACAATATTTGTTTGTTATTTTAACATATAAATTAATTTGATTTTTATTAAATAAACTATATATATATAATAATATATATTAGTTATATATAAACAAAATATAAAGCTAGTTATACTATGTTTATATTAATAATTAATACTAAAAGGAGTTTTTTTATATAGCTAGAAATTTTATTATAAATAAAATTTTTATTAATATATAAAATAAATATTTGTTTATATAACTATATATTTAGTTATATAACTGTAGTATAAATATTGTAGCATATAAATTATAATATATAGTTATAACTAATACTAATATTTTAATATTAGTTCTTTTTTTTTTTAGTAATAACTAAATGTTATATAAAAACAAAAAAATAAAAAATAAAAATATAATATGTTTTATAATAACTTAGTTCTATTATATAGTAAATTAGTTGTTTTATAGCTATATATAAATAATATAGTTTAATTGTTTATTATATTAACTTAGTTTATATATTATATAACATTTTTAATTAGTTAAAATAGCTAATTATTGCTTATTAAATTATTAGTTATAATTAATTCAATAAAAGTAACTTTTTTATATAGCAGTTAAATTTACAATAAATTATTATTAGTTAATTTAAAAGTTTTTATATAGTTAATTAATTAGTTGTTATATATTAATTTGTTTATTTAATAAATAATTACTATATAAAAAAAAAAAAATATTAAATATTATATAAAAAAAAATAAACAGTATTAATTAAAATGTTAGTTTATATAGTATAAAACTTCAAATATATTTAATTAATTTTTATTTATTTTTGTTTTTTTTTTTTTTTGTTTTTTTTTTATATATTTATTTATTTGTTTATTTATTTATTTATATATATATATATATTATATATATATATATATATACATATATATACTTATTTATTTATATATATATATATATTATATAGTAATAATAGCAGTAGTATAATAACTGCTGTTTATTCTTGTTTTATGCTTGCTTTTTTAAACAGTATAATATAGTTTTAAAACTTCGTTTAAATTAAAAATAATAAAGCAGTAAAAATATATAGCTTTTTAACTAAAAGTTAAACTTACAAAGTTTTTATATAGTTATTTTATATAAATATATATTTATTTTTATATAAATAAATTTTTTTATATATTTTTAGCTAATATGTTTAATTGTACAATAAGTTAAAAAAAGTATTATTTGTACTACTTTTTTTATTAATATTTTTTTTTAAGTATTTATTTCAGATATTTTTATAAATGTTTAAACAAAATTTGTATATTAAAAAAAGTATTTTTGAGCTATTTTAGTTTAAAATTAAAATTTAGTTATACTGCTTTATATTAATAGCTTTTAAAATAATTATTAATATTATATTAATATACTGTTTATTAAATATTGTTAAGTTTTTAGTTTTTAAAAAAGCATATATAGTATATATATTTAGTACTTGTATAATGTTTGTTACTTTTAATGTAGTTTATAAAAAAAAAAAAAAAAAAAAAAAAAGATTTAGTTTTGTTTTATTTTTTATACAATAGTTAAAAAATAACAAATTTAATTTTTTAGTTTTTTTTAATAATGTTTTTTTTATATATATTATATAAATATTTTTTATATATATATATAACAAAATGTTTTATATTATATATAAATTATTAAATATATATATATTTTTTAACTTTTTTTTAAATATAAAAGTTTGTTATATATATATTTATTAGTTAATTTAAAATAAAAATATATTATATATATATATATTAATTAATATATAATAAATATATATTGTATATATATATAATTATTAATATAAAGTAAAAATATATTATATATATATATAGCTGTTAATATAAAGTAAAAATATATTATATATAAGTAATTTTAAATATATATAAAAAAAAAAAAAAAAAAAAAAATCAAAAAAATTAATATAGCTTAAAATCAATAATTTTTAATATCGATTTAAAACTATGTATGCTTTAACTAAAAATCGAACTTAAAATATATAATAAATGCTGTATATATTATTACTATACTATTAAAACTTGTTTATTAAATGTAAATTTTTTGTAATATTTAAATATATGTTTTTTTATACAAAAAAAAAAAAAAGCAGCTTTTATACAAAAGTTGTTTTATATTATATGCTTTTTTTAACTAATATATAAATTATTTTTTGTTAAATTAACTTTTATAAACTATTTTATATTTTATATATTTAAAAACTAAAATTTTTAATATATAATGTTTAAAATAACTAATTAATAACATTTAAATAGTTATATTTAATAATATAACAAACTTTTTAAATATTAAATATAATTAATGTTGCAGTTATAAAATCAAGTTTTTAATTTTAATATTATATATTAATTAAGTTTTATATAATATATTTATTAATTTTTTAATTTATAACAATTTTATTATATTAGTTTATATTATTATATATAAAAAGTTTTTTTTATTGTATAAATATTTTAACGCTATAATAGTTAAAAAAAATAACAAAATATAAAAATAAAGTAGTAAAAAATTTATTGTTTAGTTATTATATAATAAATAATTTAATATAATTATATATTATTTTTTTTAATATTGTTTGTTATATATAAACTTTATAATACAATAAAATATATTCGAAAATAATATTTAAACTTAATTTTTTTTTTAAACTTTATTATATAAAAATTATTTAATTTATATAAAGCAAAAGCTTTAAAGTATAATATAAAAACTTATTTAAATTATTTAAGTTTTAAATTAGTTTTATTTTTACTTTTGCTAATTTATAATATATTTTGTAACTATTAATTAATTTTAAATAAGTTATATATATATAATAATATATATTAATTATATATAAACAAAATATAAAATTAGTTATATTATATTTATATTAATAATTAATACTAAAAAAAGTTCTTTTATATAATTAAAAATTTTATTTATAATAAAATTTCTATTAATATATAAAATAAATATTTATTTATATAACTATATATTTATTTATATAATTATAATATAAATACTGCAGTATATAAATTATAATATATAGTTATAACTAATATTAATATTTTAATAAATAATATATTATTTATTGCTAAAAAACTTATAATATATTTAATTAGTTAAACTTTTTTCGATTTTTTTAATTAAGCTTTTTATTAGTACTTTTGTTATTATTTTTAAAATTTTACTATTAAAATTTTTTTTTTTGCTTTTTTTTATTTGTTTTTTTAATTAATACTTATATAAAACGTAAATTATAAAACTTTTATATTTTGTTATATTAAATATTTTCAAAAAAATACAAATGTTTTTAAATCGATTTTTTTAGCTATAGTAAATATTTTAACTAACTATTTTTATTTTTTAAAAATATTGCGTTATATTATATATATATAAAATATTATGCTATATTATATATAAATAAAATATATTGTGCTATATTATATTTAAATAAAATATATTACAATATATTGTATATAAATAAAACATATTATAATATGTTATATATAAATAAATATAAAATAATATGCTATAATATATATAAGTAAAAAATATTATATTATTTTTTATATATAAAAATATAAAATAATATATTATATTATATATAAACAAAATATTATATAGTATATAATATAAATTTTTATTTTATATAAATATATAACAATATATTGTATTATATATAAATTATTAATTTATATATATTTTTTAATTGTTTAAATATAAAATATATTATATTAGTTATTATAATTATAAAAAGTATAAAAGTTAATTAAATAATTTTATTAGTTAAAAATTTTAAAATAAAAAAAAAAAAAAAAAAAGCTAAATTATATATATATATTATATAAAATATATAAATATATAAAACTACAAATAAAGTTGCAAATAAAATTATAAAGTTTAGTTAAAGTTTTTTTAAAATAAGTTTTATAAAGTAGATTTTTTAAAATAAGTTATTTTAAAAATTATAGTTTTTATAAAGCAATAAAAATTATAAAATTATATTATAACAAAATATATAAATTTTAATTTATAATTATTAAAATAAACATAAAAATTAATAGTTTATATACATTGTTATATTAATTATTTTATATTATATAATAAAATAATTATTTTATTAAAAAATATATATTATTTTATATTATATATTAATTAAATTATTTTATAATATTATATAAATAGTTTAATTTAATAATTATATAATATATTTAATATAACTTATTTAATTTATAAGCTTTATTAATTTAGTTTATATATTATATAATATATTTAAATAATAAAAAGCTATTAAATATTATTAAATTGTTAATTATAACTAGTTTTAAGTTATAGCTTTATTATATAACAGTTAAATATATTAATAATTTATTATTATTTAATTTAGTAAGTTTTATAAAAAAAATTAATAAGTTGTTATATATTAAACTATTTATTTAATAAATAATTGTTATATAAAAAAAAGCAGTATTAAATATTAAACAAATAAAAAATTAACAGTATTAAAGCAAAGTTAATTTATACAATAGAAAATTTTAAATATAAAAACTTAAAAAACATTTTTTTAATATTTGTATATTTATATATATATATATATATATATATATATATAAATATATTAAAAGCTTTTTAAAGTTAAAAGTAAAAAAGCTTTTGTTTTTAAAAGTTACAAGCTATATAAGTTATATAAGCTATATAAATTATATAAGCTATATAAGTTATACAAATTATATAAACTTTTAACAAGCTATAAAAAACAAAAGCAGTTTTTTTTTTTAGCTTTTTTTTTATTAACTGTATGTTTTGCTATATAAGCGTTTTATATATATAACTTTTGTTCTTTTTTAGCTAAAAAAAAAAACTGCTTTTGTTTTTAATATTTTTAATTCTAGCTTTTTTAATTTTAGCTTTTTAATTTTAGCTCTAAGTTCTAAGCTTTTATTAACTTGCAGTTAAGTTTGCAAATAAGTAAATAAATCAGTTAGTTAATTAACAAATAAGTAAGTTAGCTAATGACTTATTTAGTAAGCTAGTAAATTACTAAGTAAATTAGTTAGTTATTTAACTAATAAATAAATAAGTTAGTTATTTAACTAGTAAGTAAGTAAGTTAACTAGTAAGTAAATAAGTTATTTAATAAGCAACTAAATCGGTAAGCTAATTAGTAAAGTAGTAAGTTAGCTAGTATATTACTTAGTTGGTTAGTAAACCGGCTAGCAAATAGCTTAGTAAATCGGCAGGTTATTTAGCAAGTAAATAAGTCACTTAATAAGTAAATAAGTCGGTTAGCTACTTGTTAAAGTAATAGTGTATGTATATATTGTTAAGTGTTTATAATATAAACTTTGTAAGCTTTTTATAAAAATTGTATATATAAAAAACAGCTTGTATATAAGTGTAGCTAGTTTAGTTAATTATAGCTACATATATGCAATAAAAACTAAATTAAACAAACTATATTTAAATAAACAAAAAGAATTTTTTATTTAAAATAAAAAACAGTTTTAGAAATTTTTTAACAATTAGTTAGCTTACTTTTTTTAAATAAAAAAACAAAATTACTTATTTCAACTATAAAATTTTGTTAAAAATTGTTTATAACATTATAAATAACTTTTTGTTTTATTTAGTTGTTTTTTTTTTGTTAAAAACAAAAGTATATATAAAATAATTTTTATTAAAAATTTTAATTAAATTGTTTTTATAATAATAATTTAGCAATATAAATATATTAAAACTAAATATTTAAAACATTAAAATAATTTAAAGTTTTATAATATAATATAAAAAATAAAAATTGTTTATATAACTATAACTTAAATAAAATATAAATTAAAAATTTTTTAAAATTATAAAATTAACTATAATATAAAAAATAAATATTTTTTTAATTAAATTATATAGTTTAAACAAACAAAAAAAGCTAATTTAAATAATATAAATAATTATATAAAATAAGCTAAAAATTGCTTTTAATATTAAAATAAAATAAAATTTTAAAAAATATTAGTATATATTAATTTATAAATAAATTTAGCACTTTAAGTTTTTAAATTAATAAACTAAGCTTTATATTAATAAAAAAAAAAAAAAAAAAACAAAAATAATAATATAAGTAATTAAAAGGATTTTTAAAAAATTATATTGTATATATTAAAATTTAAAAAAAAAATAAAAAAAAATAAATCGAATTTATAAACAAATTAAATAAATAAAATTAACAAGTTGTAATAGTTATAACAAAATGTTATTTTAAAATTTATTAAAATAAAATTTAAACAGAGCTATTAATAATTTTGTTTTAATTAATTCTAGTAAAATTAAAAACTTATTTATTTAAATTAAGTTATTTAAAAAAAAAAAAATAAAACTTTATAAGTTTTTAAAATAAATAAAAATAAAAAGTAGTAATAAAATTAGCAAAAAATATAAAATAAAATTATATAAAAAATATATAAAAAAGTTTAATTTTAAAAACTTAAATTTAAAAAAAAAATTTAATAAAAAAATTTAATAAATTTATTAATAAACATTATAATAAATTATATATAATTTTTAATAATAACTAAATATAAAAAAACTAATATATATAAAAAAAAAAAAAAAAAATAAACTAAAAAATATAAAAAATAAAATAAAAAAAAATATAAAAATAATAAATATATTTAATATTTTTAATATAAAATATATAGTAAATAATATATTTTTTAACATTTTATAAAAGTAGTAAAAAATATACTAGTTTTAAAATAAATTTAAAGTATAAAAAGTATTATATTAATTTTAACTATAAAAATACTATTAAATTAAAAAAAAAAAAAAGTTATTTTTATTTTTATTAAATTATAAAAAAATAAATTGAAAAATTTTTTACTATTTTATAAAAGTATTAAAAAATATATTAGTTTTAAAATAAGTTTAATTTATAAAAAACATTATAGTAATTTTAACTATAAAAATACTATTAAATTAAAAAAAAAAAAAGTTATTTTTATTTTAATTAAATTATAAAAAAATAAATTAAAAAATTTTTTAATATTTTATAAAAGTGCTAAAAAATATATTAGTTTTAAAATAAGTTTGATTTATAAAAAATATTATAGTAACTTTAACTATAAAAATATTATTAAATTAAAAAAAAAAAAAAGTTATTTTTATTTTAATTAAATTATAAAAAAATAAATTAAAAAAGTTTTTAATATTTTATAAAAGTATTAAAAAATATACTAATTTTAAAATAAGTTTAATTTATAAAAAACATTATAGTAACTTTAACTATAAAAATATTATTAAATTAAAAATTTTTTAAAATTGTAAAATTAATTATAATATAAAAAATAAATATTTTTTTAACTAAATTATATAGTTTAAATAAATAAAAAAAGCTGATTTAAATAATATAAATAATTATATAAAATAAACTAAAAACTGCTTTTAATATTAAAATAAAATAAAATTTTAAAAAATATTAATATATATTAACTTATAAATAAATTTAATATTTTAAATTTTTAAATTAATAAACTAAGTTTTATATTAATAAAAAAAAAAAAAAAATAAAAATAATAATATAAGTAATTAAAAAGATTTTTAAAAAATTATATTATATATATTAAAATTTAAAAAAAAAAAAAAAAAAAAAAAAATTAAATTTATAAATAAATTAAATAAATAAAATTAACAAATTATAATAGTTATAACAAAATATTATTTTAAAATTTATTAAAATAAAATTTAAATAAAACTATTAATAGTTTTATTTTAATTAATTTTAATAAAATTAAAAATTTATTTGTTTAAACTAAGTTATTTAAAAAAAAAAAAATAAAACTTTATAAGTTTTTAAAATAAACAAAAATAAAAAATAGTAATAAAATCAGTAAAAAATATAAAATAAAATTATATAAAAAATATATAAAAAAATCTAATTTTAAAAACTTAAATTTAAAAAAAAAATTTAATAAAAAAATTTAATAAACTTATTAATAAATATTATAATAAATTATATATAATTTTTAATAGTAATTAAATATAAAAAAACTAATATATATAAAAAAAAAAAAAAAAAAAATAAATTAAAAAATATAAAAAATAAAATAAAAAAAAATATAAAAATAATAAATATATTTAATATTTTTAATATAAAATATATAATAAATAATATATTTTTTAACACTTTATAAAAGTAGTAAAAAATATATTAGTTTTAAAATAAGTTTAAAATATAAAAAGCATTATATTAACTTTAATTATAAAAATATTATTAAATTAAAAAAAAAAAAAAGTTATTTTTATTTTAATTAAATTATAAAAAAATAAATTAAAAAATTTTTTAATATTTTATAAAAATATTAAAAAATATATTAGTTTTAAAACAAATTTAACTTATAAAAAATATTATAATAATTTTAATTATAAAAATATTATTAAATTAAAAAAAAAAAAAAGTTATTTTTATTTTAATTAAATTATAAAAAAATAAATTAAAAATTTTTTTAATATTTTATAAAAATATTAAAAAATATACTAGTTTTAAAATAAATTTAATTTATAAAAAATATTATAATAATTTTAATTATAAAAATACTATTAAATTAAAAAAAAAAAAAGTTATTTTTATTTTAATTAAATTATAAAAAAATAAATTAAAAAATTTTTTAATATTTTATAAAAATATTAAAAAATATATTAGTTTTAAAATAAGTTTAATTTATAAAAAACATTATAATAACTTTAATTATAAAAATATTATTAAATTAAAAATTTTTTAAAATTGTAAAATTAATTATAATATAAAAAATAAATATTTTTTTAATTAAATTATATAGTTTAAATAAATAAAAAAAACTAATTTAAATAATATAAATAATTATATAAAATAAACTAACAATTGTTTTTAATATTAAAATAAAATAAAATTTTAAAAAATATTAATATATATTAATTTATAAATAAATTTAATATTTTGAATTTTTAAATTAATAAATTAAATTTTATATTAATAAAAAAAAAAAAAAAAACAAAAATAATAGTATAAATAGTTAAAAAAATTTTTAAAAAATTATATTATATATATTAAAATTTAAAAAAAAAAAAAAAAAAAATAAATTAAATTTATAAATAAATTAAATAAATAAAATCAATAAATTATAATAGTTATAATAAAATATTATTTTAAAATTTATTAAAATAAAATTTAAACAAAACTATTAATAGCTTTGTTTTAATTAATTTTAATAAAATTAAAAATTTATTTGTTTAAACTAAATTATTTAAAAAAAAAAAAATAAAACTTTGTAAATTTTTAAAATAAACAAAAATAAAAAGTAATAATAAAATTAGTAAAAAATATAAAATAAAATTATATAAAAAATATATAAAAAAGTTTAATTTTAAAAACTTAAATTTAAAAAAAAAATTTAATAAAAAAATTTAATAAATTTATTAATAAATATTATAATAAATTATATATAATTTTTAATAATAACTAAATATAAAAAAACTAATATATATAAAAAAAAAAAAAAAAAATAAATTAAAAAATATAAAAAATAAAATAAAAAAAAATATAAAAATAATAAATATATTTAATATTTTTAATATAAAATATATAATAAATAATATATTTTTTAATATTTTATAAAAATAGCAAAAAATATACTAGTTTTAAAATAAATTTAAAGTATAAAAAATACTATATTAATTTTAACTATAAAAATATTATTAAATTAAAAAAAAAAAAAAGTTATTTTTATTTTAATTAAATTATAAAAAAATAAATTAAAAAGTTTTTTAATATTTTATAAAAGTATTAAAAAATATATTAGTTTTAAAATAAGTTTAATTTATAAAAAACATTATAATAACTTTAATTATAAAAATATTATTAAAAAGTATAAAAAATATAATATAATATTTAATGTTTTAATTAAATATATATAATTAATATAAAAAAAATAAAACAAAATTTTAATTAAATTAAATAAATATTTAAAGTTAATTTTAATTTATAACTTATTATAATATAATTTAATAATTATATTTGTTTTAATTATAAATTTAAAATTAATTAATATATTTTTAATTATATTATTAATAATAAATTTATTAATATTTATTTTAAAAATAATATATATAATTTTATTAATAATAATAAAAAAAATAATAATATTTTTATTTATATATTATTGTTTATAATAAAAATTATTATTTAATTTATATAAATAAAATTAATAATAAATTATTATAGTTAATATTTAATATTAGTTTTTAATAATAAAACTAAAAATTATAAAGCAGCTATTATTATTATAAATATAAAAATAGTTAAAAAATATAAAAAGTAAATTTTTTGCTATTATTATTATTATATAGTTAATAATAAATAATAAATAATTTTTATTAATTAATTTAATATTTATATTAAAAAAATTAAATATATTATTTATTGTTTATTAAACTATTATATTATAAGTTTTATTAATATTTATTAATAGTTATAATTTATTATTTATAAAGTTTAAAAATATAATAATTTTAAATATTTTTATATTTATATAAATATTACATATGTTATAATATAGTTTTAATATAGTTAATATTATAAAAAAGTTAAAAATAAAAAGTAATAATAATTAAAAAATAAAATATATAAAAACTAAATATTTTATTTTTTAATTTTATATAAATAAAATATATAAAAAAAAATTATATATTATATATGTTAATAGAACTTTTTATATATATATATATAAAAAGATTTAAAATAATTTATAAAGTTTAAAGTTTATTTTTAAGTTTTAAAGTTTTATATTAATTTATATATATTTTTTATAAAAAAAAATATAATTAAAAAAGTTATATACAAGTTATTTATATATATATATATATAAAATTTATAAGTTTTATAAATTTTAATAAATTTTTATATTTTTTATTTATTTAATTATTTAATAAAAGTTTTAGTTTAAGTTTTAGTTGTATATATTTATTATATATATATAAATTTTGTTAAATTATTAATTTAATATTAAAGATTTTTTTTTTTATATAATAACTTTAGTTTTAATATTAACTAATTTTTTGTTATTTTTTTTACTATTTAACTAATTTATATATATTTTTATTTATATAACTAGTTTATTTATATTAATTAGTTTTTTTAATATTTAATTAAATATTTTTTTTATATAAGTATTTATTAAGTTGTTTTTACTATTAATTTAATATATTTTTGTAATTTTATAATTTTTATATACTTTTTAAAGTAATATAATGTTAATTATAAGTTGTTTTTTTTATATAGTTTTTAATTTAATTAAATATTTGTATAAAAACTTAAAATTAATATATATAACTAATAATATAGTTAATAGTTCTATTATATAAATAATTTTTTAAAAAGTTATACTAAGTGTAATAATATAATTAAATTTATTAACTATATTATATAACTTATTTGTTAATATATTATATATAATTTGTTTATATTTAATTGAATTTTAATAAATAATATTATTTTTAATTATAAAAGTGTTTTTTATACAGCTTTTATTAATTAATATAATTATAAATCTAATTTAAAAATTTAAATTTTTGTTATTTATAAATGTTTTATTAATAAAAATAAAGATTTTTATACAACTAAAATTTAAAAATATATAGTATAGTTTTTATTATATATTATTAATTTATTATTATATTTATACATTTAATATTTTAACATTATTTTTTAACAATTTTTAAATTTATATAATAATTAATAAGTTATATAATGTTTTTAATTAATATATAAATATAATATATATTTTTTAAGTTTATTAAACAATATATTATTAAAAATAATTTTTTATATAAAAGTTAATAATATATAATTGTTTAATTTGTTTTTATTAAATAAAAAAAAAATTCTGTTTATTTATTTAAATTTTGTTTTTGTTAAATTTAACAAAGTATTTAAGTATTAATTTTATTTTTAGTTTTATATAAAATAATAGCTTAGTTTTTTTTTTATATAAAAACTTTTTAAACATAATATTGAAAATATTATTTGTTTAAAATTTTATAATTGCAAATTTGTTAAGTTTTTTTTTAGTATATAGTAAATATAAGTTATATATAAATATTTTTATATTTAATTTTTAGCAGTAATATTTATAATAAATTTTGTACTAATATAATTTTAATTTAATTAATTAATATAATAATTATATAATTTAAAATATAGTATTTATAAAATATTTGTTTTTTAGTTTTTTTAATAAATAAATATAAATTTTTTAGTTTAATTTGTTATATAATTATATATATATTTAAAAAATGTTTTATAGTTTTATATATATGCTGTAGTTTTAAATTAACAATAGTTTTAAAGTTATAATAAACTATTAATTTATATATTAAATTATTAATATTTATATAAAAATTTAAACTTTATTATTATTTTTATAACTTTATACAACTAATTTAGATTTTTTATATAATTTAGTTGTTTTATTTTTAATTTTTTATATAAGTTTAGTTTAAAAAATTTTTATTTAGTTATATTAATTCAAGTTATATTATATAAACTAAAATATATTTTAAATTATTAATATGTTTATTTTAGCTATATTTAATTATTTAAAAAATATATTAAATATAGTAATTATATTGTTTTATTTTAATTATATAGCTAAAATGTAATTATTAACTTTTTTTAATATAAAATATTAGTTGTTAATAAATATAAATAACTTTTTTAATTTGTTTTTATATTAAAGTTGCAACTATTTAATAGTTTAAAAAAAGTTGTACAAAAAGTTATTTTTTTTATATAATAAATTAAACATAGTTTTTTATTAATAATATAATTTAACTTATATATAATAAAATTTAGTTAGTTTATTTGTTATATCGACTATAATATTACAATTTTCAATTATAAAAATTTTATATAGTTTTGTTTAGTTTTTTTGTTTTTTTTATATTATAACTTTATTTTAAAAAAATAAAAAAAATACTTTATATAATAATACTAGTTTATTTTTAGTTTATATAGCTTAATTAATATTAACTTTTGTATAAATATTTTTTAATATTTTTATAGCTTTTTATACAGCTTTTGCTTTTTAAGTCATTTTTAGCAAAAAAAATAAATTACTATTAATTTTAAAGTAAGCTTTAAAAACTAATAAAATAAATATAAAGCTATTTAGTTTAACTATATTATTTAAAGTTTTTATAGCTATTTATAGTACTGTTTTTTTATTTATATAATAACTGATTTTTTTATATAAAATATTAAATATATAACAAAGTAATATATATACTTGTTTAACTTTTTTAATAATTTAATATGTTTTAACAAGTATTTTTTTGTACAAAGTTTTAATTAGTTATATATTATTACAAAATTTTTCAAACGAAAAATTTGTACTAAAATTATATATAATATAATCGAATAGCTTTTAATATATTAAAATTTAACATTAATATAATATGTTTTAAATATTATATATATTTAAAAACTTTAAAAATTTAACTGCTTAAAACAAAGTATTTATATTAATTATATATAAAATCAGTTGTTTATTAATTTATACAATATTAATAATAATTTTGTAATTAAAATTACATTTGTTTTTTAATAAAAACTTAAATCTTTTTAAAGCTTAATTATATAATTAATAATAATAACAAAACTTTTTAATTTTTTAAAATATTAAAATGTTAATATTATTATATTTAATTTTTTATAATAATTTTATAAGTTTCTTTATACAAAAGTGTTTAAATTAACAATATAACTTTTAAAGTTTTTGTTTTATAAAATAACTTGTAGCTTTTAATTAGTTAATATTAAAAAATAAATATTTTTATTTTTATATAATTAGTATTATTATATTATTTTATTATATAATTATATTTTATATATTGTTAAAATAAATATATAATTAATTTATATTTTATAATAACAGTAAAAACAAAGTTAATATATTTAAAATGTAAAATTTAATTAATTTAATTAATGTTAAAATTGTTATAATATTTATAGCTTTAAAGCTTTTAATACTACTAAATCAAATTGTTATATTGTTTAAAGTTTAATTTATTTATATAAAAAAGTTTTTTTATACAAAAGTTATAATTTAAGCTTTTTTAATAGTTGAAACTTTAACTATATTAATATTTTATAAAATACTTTAATACTTTATATTATATTAATTATTTAAATAAAAATTATTTAATATTAATGTTTAATTTTAAATATATATGTTTTTTTTTGTTATATAATAAAAATATATTAAATTTATTAAAAATTAAACCGTTTTATTTTTATTTTTAAAATTTAAATTATTATTAAATTTATTATTATATAAAAAGTTTTTATTTTTTTTATAATTTAATATAAATATATTATATTTTTTATATAATAAAGCTTTTTATTTTAAAATATTATATATAGTAAAATATTGTTTTTTTATTTTCGATTTTTTTTGTTAATTATAATTAATAAATTAATAATTAAGCTTTTTATAAATAAAGTATTTTTTGTTACTTTTGTTATTTTTATTGTATAATTGCTGTAGTTTTTAGCAAAAATTTTTTTTAAAGCTATAATTATATAATTATTTTAAATATTTAATATTATATTTTTTGTTAACAAAGTAAACGTTTGTTATATAATAATAGTTTACTTTTTAATTAAATAAAACTTGTAGTATTGTTTATAAATTAAAAAACAAAGCTTTATATATAAGTTTTTAATTAATTAAAACAAATTTAAATTTAAATATATTAAAATATATTTGTATAACTGTTATATAAAGTAATATTTTTTTATAATAATTAAATTTTAAAGTATGTTATATAAATTAAAGCTTATTAATTATAGTTTTTAATATTTCAAACATTATTTTTATTAAATTGTTTTATTTTATTTATATAAAAGTAATAATAGTTTAATTAGTTTAATACTAATTATAATTAACTATTATATTAAAATAATTGTTAAATATTATATAAATTTTATTTTATTTATATATTAAATTAATATAGTTAAAATAATATTATTTAGTTTTTTTTTTTAATATAAAAAAAAATACTATATAATATTGTTTTTTAATAATTTTAAGTTAATAATATATTAAAATAAAAATTCGAGCTTTGTTATATAATATATTATATAGTTTATTGCTGTAGTTTTAGTTAAATTGTTATATTTTAGTAAATGTAATAAATTAAGCTATTTTAATCAGATTATTATAAATAATTTAAATAGAAAAAAATTTATACAATTGATTTTTGTATATAAGTAAAAATATAAAATATATAGTAAAAATTCCAGAAATAAATATAAATTTTTAAATTTTTGTTTATATAAAAGAACTAAATATTTAATTATTTATACTAAATATTATATAACATACTAATATTATTAACTTTAGTATAACTAGTTGTAATATTAAAAAATCTATTTATACAACAAAAAGTTTTAATATATTTGCTAGTATAAATGTTAAAGCTAATACTGTTTATATAAATATATTATTATTTAACTTGTTATTATTTTCGTTTCTATATTTTTTAAAAATATAAATAAACTTGTTATTATATGTTATATTATATAATTAAATATTTAAATTATATTTAACTATAATATTAAATTTTTGTTTAAATATATAATTAATATTTATAAATATAAGTTTTATTTATTTGTTAAAATTTATTATAAATATTTATATAAACTGTTTATTTTTAACTTTTAATTATATATAGTTATATAAATATTATATAAAATATATTATTAATTTTATAAGTTTTAAAAAAATATTAAAGTTAATAGTTATATTTTAATACTTTAGATCTGTTTTTTTTTTTTAAATTTTTATTTAAATGCTATTGTTTTTAGCTATATTTTTATATATAAAGTTATTTTTATTATATAAAGCTGCTAAATTATTATTTTAAATTTGTTTAATTGTTGCAGTTGCTGCTGCTGCTACTGTTTTTATTATTAGTATTAATATAATTGTAAAAAATAAAAAAGTAAAAGTTATAAAGTAAATAAAATAATTAAAAAAGTAGATATATAAAATAGTTTATAGTTTTGTTAATTTTTATACAAAAGTTAATTAAACTATTGTAAAAAAAACTTTAATTTTATAATAGTTAAGCTTTATTTATTCTATAGTTAATTTAATACATTTTTAATTAATTAACAAAAATAGTAATTTATTTTTTATATAAAAGAAAAAAAGATATAATACAGAAGTTATTTTTAACAATAACTAGTTTTTGTTTTTTTACTTTGTTAATTTGTAATTGTGTTTTATAATTACTAATTAATATTAATAGAACTTTTTGTATATATATATATAAAAAAATTCGGAATAATTTATAAAGTTTAAGGTTTGTTTTTAAATTTTAAAGTTTTATATTGATTTGTATGCATTTTTTACAAAAGAAAGTATAACTAGAAAAGTTATACATAAGTTATTTATATATGTGTGTGCGTAGAACTTGTAAGTCCTATAAATTTTAGTAAGTCTTTGTATTTTTTATTTATTTGGTTATTTAATAAAAGTTCTGGTTTAAGTTTTAGTTGTATGTATTTATTATATATGTATAAGTCTTGTTAAGTTATTAATTTAACAATATATATTAATAAAAAAATAAAATATATTTATATTTATAAAATAAAACTAATAAATAAAAAATCTATTTTATAATTTATAATAAATTATATTATAAACTTTAATGTTATATATTTATATATTTTTTATTTTATTATAGTTATAAATAATTTATATTTATATTATTTTTATAATTAATAATATTTTATTTAATAAAATTTTAGCTTTATTATAAAAAAAATATTAAATTAGTTAAAAATTATTTAAATAAATAATAAAAAACTTTTGTATATTTTTATTATAAAAGAAATTTTTGTTTTTATAAAAAATTAATAATAACTTAACTATTTTATAAATATATTAATATATATATATAATAAAAAATAAAATATATAATAAAAAAAAACTTAAAAAATAAAATATTTAAAAAAATAAATAAATATTTTTAATAAAAAAAAATATAAAAAAAAAAAAAATAAATACTTTTAAAATAAAAGTTATAAAAAATAAAAAAATAAAAAAAAATAAAATAAAAAAATAAATAAATATAAAATATTTTATTTTTTAATTTTTTAATTAAAATTAAAAATATTTAACTATTAAAATAACTATATATTAAATATTTTATTTTTAATATATATAATTAAATATAAAAAAATAAAAAATAATAATAAATAATAATTATTAATAATTAATTAAATATTAACTATTAATATTATAAACTTATAATATATTTTAAAAATATTTAATAATTTATTTAGTTAAATATAAAAATTATTATAACTAAAAATTTATATATATATAATAAATCTAATATATATAAATAAATAAATTTATAATTATTTATTATTTAATAATATATTAATTTATTATTATAAATATATAATTATATTATTAAATAATAACTAATTTATATATTAAATATATTATTTAATATTTAATTAAATAAATAATAAAAAAATAAAAAAAAACAAAAAATATAATATAATATTTAATATTTTTATTAAATATATAATTAAAAAATAAAAAAATAAAAAAAATATAATATAATATTTAATATTTTTATTAAATATATAATTAAAAAATAAAAAAGTGCAAAAAATATAATATTAAATTTATTGTTTTTATTAAATATATAATTAAAAAATAAAAAAAAATAAAAAATATAATATAATATTTAATATTTTTATTAAATATATAGTAAAAAAGTAAAAAAATGTAAAAAATATAATATAATATTTAATGTTTTAATTAAATATATATAATTAATATAAAATAAATAAAACAAAATTTTAATTAAATTAAATAAATATTTAAAATTAACTTTAATTTATAACTTGTTATAATATAAAATTTTTAATTTTATAAAAAATATATTTATTTTAAATATTATTTGTTTATTATTTTTATTTTTTTTATTTAATATTTTAAATAAAAATATAAATATAACAGTAATTTTATTTATTTTTTTTTTCGATTATTTTTTTTTTATTTTATTAGTTTTTTATTTTATTAGTTTTATTAATTTTAGCTATTTTAATATTTATTAAAAATATTATATTAAAAATTAATATAAATAAAATTATATTTAAAAAATTATTATTAATTATAAAAACTTAATAATTTTAAATATTATTTATTTTATAATTTATTGTTTTATTTTTAAATAATAAATTTAATAATTTTTTAAAAATTATATTTATTATTTATTAATATATAATATATAATTAAAAAATTAATATTTATAATTAAATTAAATATTTATATATAAAATATAATTTAAAAAAAAATTTATTTTAAATTTAATTAATTTATAATATATTATATAATTTAAAATATTAAATTATTATAATAATAAATATATTAAAAAAATAAATAAATTTTTAAATAATAATATTTATTATTTTAAAAGTATATAAAAGTTTTAATATAAAAAAAACTAATAATAAATATAAATTAATATAAATAATATAAATATAAAATAAAATTAAAAATTATAATTTTAATAATAAAATATTATATAATATTATAAATAATAAATTAATAAAAATAAAATAAAAAAAAAATAAAAAAAATATAAGTTTTATTTATATATTAATTTTAATAATTTTATTTTATATAAATTTAAAATTAAATATTTATTTAAAAATAAAATTAAAATTATTTTTTTAATAAAAAATATTTTAAATATATTAATTTAAAAAAAAAACTAAAAAAAAAATTAAAATAAATATTAAAATAATTAATTTCAAAAATTAATAAAATAATTATTAACTAAATAAAAAAAATATTATAATAAAAATTTTATTTTTAAAAAATATATTATATAAAATATAATAATTTATTAATATTATATTATTTTTTAGTTTTAATAAATATATAATATATATTAAAACATTTAAAATCGAAAAAATTATTAAAATTAAATAAAAGTTTAATATATTAGTTTAATTGCTTTTATTAATATTAAAAAATATAATATAATTTATTAAAATATTTTTTTATAATAAAAAAAATAAATCTTTAATAAAAAAATATAAATTTTTAATAAATAATAATAATAAAATATTTAAAAATTATATTTTAAAGTATTTTAATTAATTATATATTAAAATTTGCTTTTTTTTTATTTTTTTAAAAAATATAATTATATAATTAAATTTAAATAAATTTTTATAATAAAAAAATAAATCTTTAATAAAAAAATATAAATTTTTAAAAAATAATAATAATAAAATATTTAAAAATTATATTTTAAATTAATTTAATTAGCTATATATTAAAATTTGTTTTTTTTTATTTTTTAAAAAAATATAATTATATAATTAAATTTATATAAATTTTTATAACAAAAAAAATAAATCTTTAATAAAAAAATATAAATCTTTAATAAATAATAATAATAAAATTTTTAAAAGTTATATTTTAAATTATTTTAATTAATTATATATTAAAATTTTTTTTTTTTTTTATTTTTTAAATAAATATAATTATATAGTTAAATTTAAATAAATCTTTATAATAAAAAAAATAAATTTTTAATAAAAAAATATAAATTTTTAATAAATAATAATAATAAACTATTTAAAAGTTATATTTTAAATTATTTTAATTAATTATATATTAAAACTTGCTTTTTTTTTATTTTTTAAAAAAATATAGTTATATAATTAAATTTAAATAAATTTTTATATTAAAATTTAATTTTTATATATTAATTAAATTTTTATAAATTTATAAATAATTTATTAAATTAATAAAAATTATTATAAAAAAATAAATTATTATATATTTTATAAAGTTATTTTTTTTTATTTAAATATTATTAATAGTTAATATATTATATATTTTAAATATATTTATATATTTTTTAATATATATAATTAAAATTTAATTATATTAAAAATATAATAATATATTATATAATTATTTAAATTTATTTTTTATTAAAAATTAAAAACTATTTTAATTAACATAATATTATTTTTTATTTAATTTTTATTAAATTTTTATTTATAAATAAAATAAATTATTTAAACTTTTTTTTTTTTTTTTTTTTTTTTTTTTTTAGCTATAATTATTTATTTAATTTTTTTAATAGTTTTTTTTTTTATTTTTATTTTTACTTTTTTTTTTAGTTTTTTTTATTTTTACTTTAATTTTTTTTTTAACTTTTTTAATTTTAATATTAGTTTTTTTTTATATTAATTTTATTTTTTTGATTTTTTTATTTTTAAAATTTATATTTTTTTTAAATTTAGTTTTTATTTTATAAATAATAATAAAAACTTTTTTTAATATTTTTTCAAATTTATAATTATTTAAATTTCATTTAAAATAATTTATTAAAAAAATTAATTTTAAAATTATAATAAATAATATAAAATTAAAATTATTAAAATTAATAATAAATTATATAATATTTATAATAAAATTAAATTTATTATAATTATTTAAATAATAATAATTTATTAAATTATTAAATATAAAATAAGCTATAAAAAATAATATATTAATAATTTTAACTATATATCTTTTATTAATAAAAATTAAAAAAATAAAATTTTTTAAAATATAACAAATAATAAATTAATTATAAAAATAATAAATAATTTTATATATAATTAAAATATTTATTTTTTTGTAAATTTTTTTGTCGATTTTATTTTTTATAATAAATTAACAAAAAAACTTTTATTATATAATTATTTTATATTATTTAAATATAGTTTTAAATATAATAATAATTATTTAATTTTAATAAATTTATTTAAAATTTAATTTAAATTATTTATATTTTATAAAATCAAAAAAACAAACTTATAATAATAATAAAAATATAAATTAATATTTATTTTTATAATATATATATTATAAATTAAAATATTTATAATTAATATAAAATTATTAAATATAAATATAATATTAATTTATTTTTTTAATTATAAAATAAAATATAATTATAAAAATATTTAAATTAAATAAATTAAATAAAATATATAATTCAATAATATATTTTATTTTTTAATTTTATAATTATAATATATTTATTTATTTAATTTAAAAATAAAATATTTAAATATATTAAATATTTTATTTTTTAACTATATAGCTATAATATTTTTGCTTTTTTAATTAAAAAATAATTTATTATTATAATTATAATAAATCTATTATAATAATTATTTAAAATAATAAATTTTTCTTATTTTTAAATTTATATATATAATTAAAAATTGAAATAATAAAATAAGCTATAAAAAAGTTTTATTTAATTATATATTAAAATTAATTAATATAATTAATAAAAAAAATAATATAATAATTTTTTTTTGTTTTTTTAAAAATATAATTAATATTATTATTATTAATATTTATAATTAATTTATAAATTTTTTAAATATTTATTATAATAAAAAATAATATTAATTGTTTTTTTTTATTAAAATTATTATTTTTATTATTTTTATTATTTTTATTATTTTTATTATTTTTATTATTTTTATTATTTTTATTATTTTTATTATTTTTGTTATTTCAATTATTATTGTTTTTATTACAATTATTATTTTATAAAAAAGTTTTATATTTTTTTTTTTTTTTTTTTTAAATATAAAATTTAGTTATTTTTAAAATATAATATTTTTTTATTATTTAAATCTAAAACTAAAATATTAAGCTTTTTTTATATTTTAAAATTAAATATAATAAAACTTTTATTTATTTTAAATATCGTTTTATTTTATTTTTTTTATAGATTTTTTATTTATAAAATTTTTAAATATTATATATAAATATTTTTAATAATATTTAAACTAAAAATTATTTATATTTTATTTAATAATATTTACAATAATTTATATTATAATAAATTTTATATTAAAAATATTTTTATTAAAAAAAATTAATAATTTTTATATTTTTATTTTAATATAAAAAGATTTATTAATAAATAATATTTATTATAATATAATAAAAATTAAAACTTTAATTATATTATTTTATAATTATTTAAAAAAATATAAACAAAAATATTTATTAATAATAGTTATTTTTAAAATAAATTAAAATAAATTTATATTTAAATAATAAAATATTAAAATTATTTAATTTTTAAAAAAAGAATTTATAAAAAAGTTATATAAATAAATATTTAAAATTATTTATATTAATATATAAAATAATATTAAATAAATTATAAAAATTTAAAATATTTTTATATAGTTTTAATTTATTATAATAAAATAATAAATATAAAGTTTTTAATAATTTTAAAAATTTTAAATAAAAATATTTTAATATATTATAAAAATAATTTATTAATAATATTATTAAATAAAATAAAATAATATTATATTAAATAAAAATAATTATTTAATATATAATGTTTTAAAAATTTTTAATTATATAAACTTTATTAATAATTAATAAATTAAAATCATATTATTTTAAAATAAAAATAATATCGATTTTATTTTTTTTTTTTAAATTTATTTATTTTTTAAAACTTTTTTTTATTAAAATCTGCTTTATTAAATTTATTTTAAATTTAAACTTAATAAAATTATTATTATTAAATAAATTAATTTTTTTTTATTTTAATTAAATAAAACTTTTAATAAACTATAAAGTTTTTATAATATAATAATTAAAAAAAGTTTATATAAATATTATAATAATTATTTAATTAATTTAAAAATAATTAATATAAATAAATTTAATAAAAATATTAAAAATAAAATATTTATAAATATAAATAAAATATTTTATTTTTAAAAAAAATTATTTATTTTATAATTTTTTTTATTAATAGTTATTATTATTTTTTTTAAATTTTATTAATTTAAAACTTAACTTTTTTTTATATAATTATATTTAATTTTATTTTTTTTATATATAAAAAAAATATTAAATATATTTTTAAAAAATCTTTATAAATATAAAAAGTTTAAACTATTATAAAAAATATAATAAAAACTAAATAAAAATAATATTTTAATAAATTTTTTATTTATTTAATTTTTATTTTTAAAATATAATAAGTTATTATTTTATTATAAATAATAATTTAGTTAATTTTATATTTATTTATAAAAAAAATAAAATATATTTAAATAATTAAATATTTTATTATTTAAATAAAATAAAACTATATTTATTAATAAATTAATAAAATTAATAAATAGTTTTATTATTTAAAGCTATTTTTATATTTTTTTAATTAATTTTAAAATAATAAATAATATTTTAAATAAAAAATAACTTTTTTATAAAACTATTAATTATTAATTAATTAATAATAATATATTTTTGTTTTTAAGTTTTTATTTTATTAATTAATTTTATAATTAAAATAATATTATTATTATTAGTTTTATTTTTAAGTTTATTTTTTATAATTTTAAAAATTTATTAAATTATATTTTATTTAATTAAATTTTTTAATTTATTTTTATTATTAATAAAAACAATTATTTTAATTTTAACATTTTTTTTGTTTTATATTAATAATTTAAAATTACTAATAATATTTTAGCTAATTAAAATTTTTATTTAATTATAAATATATTTATAATTTATAATATTTAAATATAATAATTTTTATAAACTTTTTATTATAAATAATAATAATATTTATTTTTAAATAATAAATAATTAAAACAAAATTTTTTATTTTTTTTTAAAACTTTAAAATTCATAAAAATTAATAAAAATATTATTTATTAATTTTTTTAAATAATTTATTATATATTATTTTTTATAGTTTTTTTATTTTAAATATTATAATTTAATAACTATATTTGTTTTAACTATAAATTTAAAACTAGCTAATATATTTTTAGTTATATTATTAACAATAAATTTATCGATATTTATTTTAAAAATAATATATATAATATTATTAATAATAATAAAAAAAATAATAATATTTTTATTTATATATTATTATTTATAATAAAAATTATTATTTAATTTATATTAATAAAATTAATAATAAATTATTATAGTTAATATTTAATATTAATTTTTTATAATAAAATTAAAAATTATAAAATAGTTATTATTGCTATAAATATAAAAATAATTAAAAAATATAAAAAGTAAATTTTTTACTATTGTTATTATTATATAATTAATAATAAATAATAAATAATTTTTATTAATTAATTTAATATTTATATTAAAAAAACTAAATATATTTTTTATTATTTATTAAACTATTATATTATAAGTTTTATTAATATTTATTAATAGTTATAATTTATTATTTATAAAATTTAAAAATATAATAATTTTAAATATTTTTATTTTTATATAAATATTATAATAGTTATAATATAATTTTAATATAGCTAATATTATAAAAAAAGTAAAAATAAAAAATTGTAATAATTAATAAATAAAATATATAAAAAATTAAATATTTTATTTTTTAATTTTATATAAATAAAATATATAAAAAAAAATTATATATTATATATATTAATAAAAAAATAAAACATATTTATATTTATAAAATAAAATTAATAAATAAAAAATTTATTTTATAATTTATAACAAGTTATATTATAAATTTTAATATTATATATTTATATATTTTTTATTTTATTATAATTATAAATAATTTATATATATATTATTTTTATAGTTAATAATATTTTAATTAATAAAATTTTAATTTTATTATAAAAAAAATATTAAATTAATTAAAAATTATTTAAATAAATAATAAAAAGTTTTTATATATTTTTATTTAAAAAAAAATCTTTTTTTTTATAAAAAATTAATAATAATTTAGCTATTTTATAAATATATTTATATATATATATAATAAAAAATAAAATATATAATAAAAAAAAACTTAAAAAATAAAATATTTAAAAAAACAAATAGATATTTTTAATAAAAAAAATATAAAAAAAAAAAAATTAATTATTTTTAAAAAAAAAAGTTATAAAAAATAAAAAAATAAAAAAAAATAAAATAAAAAAATAAATAAATATAAAATATTTTATTTTTTAATTTTTTAATTAAAACTAAAAATATTTAAATATTAAAATAACTATATATTAAATATTTTATTTTTTAATAAATTATTTAAATAATAAAATAACTATATATTTAATATTTTATTTTTAATATATATAATTAAATATAAAAAAATAAAAAATAATAATAAATAATAATTATTAATAATTAATTAAATATAGATTATTAATATTATAAATTTTTAATATATTTTAAAAAAATTTAATAATTTATTTAATTAAATATAAAAACTATTATAACTAAAAATTTATATATATATAATAAATTTAATATATATAAATAATAAATTTATAATTATTTATTATTGAATAATATATTAATTTATTATTATAAATATATAATTATATTATTAAATAATAATTAGTTTATATATTAAATATATTATTTAATATTTAATTAAATAAATAAAAAAAAATAAAAAAAAGCAGAAAATATAATATAATATTTAATGTTTTTATTAAATATATAGTTAAAAAATAAAAAAATATAAAAAATATAATATTAAATCTATTGTTTTTATTAAATATATAATTAAAAAATAAAAAAATATAAAAAATATAATATTAAATTTATTATTTTTATTAAATATATAGTTAAAAATTAAAAAAATATAAAAAATATAATATTAAATTTATTATTTTTATTAAATATATAATTAAACAATAAAAAAAAGCAAAAAATATAATATAATATTTAATATTTTTATTAAATATATAATAAAAAAATAAAAAAATATAAAAAATATAATATAATATTTAATGTTTTAATTAAATATATAAAATTAATATAAAAAAAATAAAACAACATTTTAATTAAATTAAACAAATATTTAATTTTAATTTTAATTTATAATTTATTATAATATAAAATTAATAAAAACTTTTATATTAATTTAAATATTTATTATAATTAATTTAAATAATTTAAATAATTTATTAAATTTTTTTTAAATTATTTAAATATAAATTAATAAAATTAATATTAAAACTATTATTTTATATAATATTAAAATTTAAATTAATTTATTAATTAATTAATAATAAATTTAAAAATTAAATATTAATTTAAAACTAAAATTATTAAGTTAAAAAAACTAATATTATTAATTAATTATTAAAACAAAATAGTTAATAAAATAAACTAAATATTAAAAAATATTTTAAAAATTAATAAATATTGTTTTTTTAATTAAAAATTTAAAATTATTAATATTAATTATTAAATAATAATTAATTTATATTAGTTATTTAAATAAAATATTTTAATAAATTATTAATGTAAATAATTTATTTAATTTAATAATATTTTTATTTTTATATAATTTTTTTTTATAATTATTGTTTTATTAAAAATTAAAACTAAAAAAACTATTAATTTAAAAATTTAATAAAATATAAATTAATATAATAAAATAAAATAAATTTAAAAATAAAAGCTAAATTAAAAAATAACAATTTTAAATCTTATTATAAAATATTATAAAATAATATATTAATTAATAATATAATTTAAAATTTAAAATTTAAATTATTAATATATAAATTATTATTAAATTAAAATTAAATTATATAAACAATTTAAATTAAATTTATTAAAAAAAATTTGATATTTTTAATAAATTAATTTTAATTTAATATATTATAAAAATATTTAATATTAATTAAATAATTAAAATTAATGTTTTATATAAAAAATAATAAAACATTTTTAATAATAAATTAATATTATTTTTATTTAATAAAAACTTAAAATATATTAAATTAATAAAATAGTTAATATTTAAAAAATTAATTTATTTAAAAAGATTTTTTTTTTAAAATTTAATTAATTAAAATATTATTATTTTAATTTAATTATAATATAATTTTAAAATTTAATAATAAATTTAAAAATAATAGCTTTTTATAATATTATATATTAATTTAATATATTTTTTTTAAAAAAATAAATATAAAAAAACTATTAAAATTAAAATTTATTAAATTAAATATAAATTTAAATATAATATTTATTTTATTTAGATTTAAATTTTATTTAATTAATAAAAAATTTTATATTAATTTTTAAAAAAAAAATTAATATTTAAAAAATTAAATAATTTAAATTTTTAATTTTAAAAATATATTGTTTAATTATTATAAATTTAAAATATATTTAAAATTTAATATTATTAAAATTTTTAATTAATTATTATTAATAATTAAATTTTATTTTTTAATTGTTTTTTAAATTAAATTAAAAACTTTTTATTAAATAATTTTATTATTTAATTTAAAAATAAAACTTATATAATAATAAAATTTTATTAAAATTTAATTTTATAATTTATTTAATTAATTTATTAATATATATATTAATAATGTTTTAATTTATTTTAATAAAACTTTATATTAAATAAGCTATATATATATAATTATATATATAAATTACATATAAATAAAATATAAAGCTAGTTATACTATATTTATATTAATAATTAAATTTAAAAAAAGTTTCTTTGTATAGCTAGAGATTTTATTATAAATAAAATTTCTGCTAGCATATGAAATAAATGCTTGTTTATATAACTATATATCTATTTATATAACTACAGTATAAATATTACAGTATATAAACTGCAATATACAGTTGTAATTAATATTAATATTTTAATATTAGTTTTTTTTTCTTTTGATTATAACTAAATATTATATAAAAATAAAAAAATAAAAAATAAAAAAGCAATATGTTTTGTAGTAAATTAATTTTATTATATAATAAGTCGATTATTTTGCAGTTATATATAAATAATATAATTTAGTTGTTTGTTATATTAACTTAGTTTATATATTATATAATATTTTTAATTAGTTAAAATAACAAGTTGCTGCTTATTAAATTGCTAACTATAGTTAGTTTATTAAAAATGACTTTTTTATATAGCAATAAAGTTTGCAATAAATTATTAATAGTTAATTTAATAAACTTTATATAGTTAATTAATTAATAATTATTTGTTGATTTGTTTATTTAATAAATAATTGCTGTATAAAAACAAAAAATATTAAATATTATATAAAAAAAATAAATAATATTAGTTGAAATGTTAGCTTATATAGTATAAAATTTTAAATATAAATATTTAATTAGTTTTTATTTATTTTTGTTCTTTTTTTTTCGTTTTTTTTTTATACGTTTGTTTGTTTGTTTATTTATTTATTTATATATATATATATATAATATATATATATATATATATATATATATATATATATATATATATATATATATATATATTTATATATATTTATTTATTTATATATATATATTTGTTATATAATAGTAGCAGTAGCAGCATAATAGCTGCTATTTATTTTTGTTTTATATTTATTTTTTTAAGTAATATATTGTAGTTTTAGAACTTTGTTTAAATTAAAAACAATAGTGCAATAAAAATATACAGCTTTTTAACTAAAAGTTAAACTTATTAAACTTTTATATAGTTATTTTATATAAATATATATTTATTTTTATATAAATAAATTTTTTTATATATTTCTAGCTAATATATTTAATTATATAATAAATTAAAAAAAGTATTGTTTATACTGCTTTTTTTACTAATATTTTTTTTTAAATATTAGTTTTAGATATTTTTATAAACATTTAAGCAAAACTTATATACTAAAAAAGATATTTTCAAGTTTTTTTAATTTAAAGCTAAAATTTAGTTATACCGCTTTATATTAATAGCTTTTGAAATAGTTGTTAATACTACATTAATATACTGTTTATTAAATATTGTTAAGTTTTTAACTTTTAAAAAAGTATATATAACATATATGTTTAACGTTTGTACAGCATTTATTATTTTTAGTATAGCTTATAAAAACAAAAAAAAAAAAAAAAAAAAAAAAAAAAAAAAAAGATTTAATTTCGCTTTGCTTTTTATATAGTAGCTAAAAAATAACAAATTTAATTTTTTAGTTTTTTTTAATAATATTTTTTTTATATATATTATATAAATATTTTTTATATATATATATATTAAAATGTTTTATGTTATATATAAATTATTAAATATATATATATTTTTCAACTTTTTTTTAAATATAAAAGTTTGTTATATATATATTTATTAGTTAATTTAAAATAAAAATATATTATATATATATATATTAGTTAATATATAATAAATATATGTTATATATATATATAGCTGTTAATATATAGTAAAAATATATTGTATATATATATAGCTATTAATATAAAGTAAAAATATATTATATATATATATAACTATTAACAGTAAAAATATGTTATATATATATTTAACTATTAATATAAAGTTAAGTTATATTATATATAAATAGTTTTAAATATATATAATAAAAAAAAAAAAAAAAAAAAATTAATACAATTTTAAATCTATAATTAATATAAATTTAAAACTATATATATTTTAACTAAAAATCGAACTTAAAATATATAATAAATACTATATATATTATTATTATATTATTAAAAGTTGTTTATTAAAAATAAATCTTTTGTAGTATTTAAGTATATATTTTTTTATACAAAAAAAAAAGCAGCTTTTATACAAAAGTCGTTTTATATTATACAAAAGTAAAATACTATATAAAAAAAACTATATTTAGAATATATTATTTATAATAATTTACTTTAAATATATATTTTAGCTAAAAATCGAACTTAAAACATATAAAAAAAGTTGTATATATTATTACTACACTATTAAAACTTATTTGTTAAAAATAAATCTTTTGTAATATTTTAAATACATGCTTTTTTATATAAAAAAAAAGCGGTTTTTATATAACAATTATTTTTTTATTATATATTTGTTTTTATTTTATTTACTAATATTTTAATTTATATAATAAACTTATTAATAAATATTAAAGTTTTAAATACTTAGTTTAATTTTTGCTTTATAAATATATCAACAGAATTATTAGCACTATTTACTTATTATATTTTAAAAACTTTTTTTTTTTTATACAATTTACAAAATAACATAATATTAATTATAAGCTGTTTTTTTTATATTGTTTTAAGCTTAATTAAATAATTATATAAAAATTTTAAATTTAAATATAAAACTATTAAAATTGAAATAATTTTTAATATAATCAAAATCTGCTAAATTATTATATATAAAACAATTGTACTATTAAAACTATTAACTATATTATATAGCTTATTTACAAATATATTACAAATGATTTTTTTACATTTATTTAAGTTTTAATATATAATATTACTAATAATTTTAAAATTTAAATTATTTTTTATATATTATTTTGTTGTTAATATAATAATAAATCTAAATTATAAAGTTATATCTATATTGTTTATAAATAATTTATTAATAAATATAAACAACTTTATATAATTTAGATTTAATAATATAAAAGTTAATTTATAGTTAAAATTATTTATTTATTATTAGATTTTTTAATTTAAATTTTTAATGTTATTTAATTAAAAATTAATTATTTATACAGCTATTAACAAATTATATATAGCTTTTAGTTAATATATACTGCTAATATATACTTTTTATATATATTATAAAATATATTTTTAAACAGCTTTTTTTATACAATAATTAATTAAAGCTAATTAATTATTTTAGCTTTTTTAAATTAAAGTTATATTATTTTTATATAATAAAATAATTTATTTACTATTAAATTTAATTAAATAATTTAATTAAAATGTTTTTTTTAATTTTATATAAAAACTAGTTTATTATAATTTATATTTTTTTTTTACTAAAAAATTCAATATAATAAAACTAAATATATTATTTGTTTATAAACTTATAATATTAAAATTGTTAGCTTATTTTATTATATATAAAAAATATAAATTATATATAAATATAAATATATCGAATTTTTTGTAATAATATTAATAATATATTTTGAATTAATATAGTTTTGATTTAGCTAATTTATATAATAATTATATAATTTTTAAAATAATATTTTCGGAATATTTAAATTTTAGTTTAATTAATAGTTATATAAAAAGTTTTTTTGCTAATTTATTTTTTAACTATATATATATTTATATAATATTTTAAAGTTTATTTAAAATATTATAATTACAAATTAGCAAAGATTTAAATATAAAAAATAGTTTTTAGTTTATTTGCTAAATAATTAAAAATTAAATAAATATTGATTTTTTTTTAAAATTGTTATACTTTTATACAATAAATTTTAACTTTTTATATAGTTTAGTTGTTTTTTTTTTAACTTTTTATATAAAACAAAACTTAAAAATTTAAATATTTTTATATTTTGTTTAATTATATTTAATAAATTAAAATATCTTTTATATAATAAAATTGTTAATTTTAATAACATTTAATTTTTTAAATAATATTTTAAATATATTAATTATGCTGTTTTTTTACAGCTTTATTATTAATATATATATTTTTTGTTTTTTTATTATAAAAAAACTATAACTAATTTATTATATAAAAGTTACATATATATTTATATTTTTTTTTAGTTTATTATGTTTTTTTTATACAATAAAAATTTAAAAATATTAAACTTTTATTAAATTTATTTTTTAATGTTTTAATAATTATGTTTTTTTTATATAGTAATAAAATGTTATTTATATATATTAGAAATATATTAAACTATTTATTAAATTAACAATAATATTTAATTTTTCAATTAATTAGATTTTATATAATTTATTTTAGTTTTGCTTTTTTTTTTATATAAATATTTTGCTTTTTAAAAATAATAAAAATATATTATATATAGCTAAGCTGTTATATTTATTAATTGTACGATTAATTTTAACTTTTATACATTTTTTACGCAATATTTTTATTGCTTTTTTTATTATTTTAGCTTTTTATATAATATTTAGTAATAAAAATAAATTTTAATTAACTTTTAAATATATACTAAAAAGTAATAAAATAAATATAAAATTATTTAATTTTATAATATTATTTAAAGTTTTAATTATTATTTATAAAATTAACTTTTGTTTTATATAATAGCTTATTTTTATTTTAAAAATATTATATATATATTAAAATAATTTATATATTTTTTTTACTTTGTTTACTATTTAATAAGCTTTAATAAATATTATATAATATTATATATTTATTATTTATATATAATTTTAAAATTTTTCAAACAAAAAGTTAATATTTAAATTGTAAATAATATAATTTAGCAGTTTTTAATATATATTAATTTAACATTTATATAATACTTTTTATATATTATATATAAATATAAATTTTAAAAATATTACTGTTTAAAAAAATATTATAGCATTAATAATATAAAAAACTTATTTGCTATTTATTTATATAATATTAATTATTACTTCATAATTAAAATTATAATTATTTTTAATCGAAAATTTAAAACATTGAAATATTTAATTATATAATTAACAATAATAACAAAACTTTTAGATTTTTTTTAAAATTAAATAATTTATATTATATTTTATATAATTAAATATTTTATATAAACATTTTATATAAAAATATTTAAAACAACAATATAACTATTAAAGTTTTATTTTTATAAAATATATATTAATTTTTTATAAACTTATATTAAAAAATAAATATTTTTATTTATATATAATAAAAATAATTTTTTTATTATATTATATAATTAAATTTTTTATATTATTGAAATATATTTTTAAACAATTAGCATTTTTAAAAAAAAACAAAAATAATATTGCTATATTAAAAATATAATAAATTGTTATATTTAATATATTTTTTATTTATATAGTATTAATTATAGTAATTATATAGCTGCTACTAAAACAAATATACGTTATTTTTAATATTTAGTTTATTTTTATATAAAAATATATTTAAAAATAAGTTTTTAATTATACTTTTTTTATTATTAAATAATTAAAAGCGCTTATATTTTACAGTTTATTTTAATATTTTATATAATATTAATTATTTAATATAAACTAGTTAAACAAAGTAATAATATTTTAGTTTTAAATATTTTTACTTATTATATAATATATAAATATATTATTTATAAAAAATTAAATCAATTAATTTTTTTGTTTTTTGTTGACTTTTTAGTTATTTTTATTTAATTTTAGCTTAGTATATTTTTTATATTTTATAAAATATATTAAAAATTAATCGAGCATTAATATATAATTAAAAATTGTTTTATATAAATTAAAATATATACTTTTAATATAAGCTTTTTTTTAAAATATATAATTAGTTAACTAATAGTTTAGCTTTTTATATATAAAACATTTTTTATTTATACAAAAGTTTTAAATAAATTATTTTTTTAATTATATAAAGTTTTATTAAATATTAAATAAACTTAAAAATTTTTATATATTTTTAAATTAAAAACTTTTTATATAATTGTTTTAATAATATTTTTAATTAATAAAATATATATTGTTTATTTTTTATACGAAATATTTTAATTTATTTTTATTTATTATTTAAACATAAACTTATAAATTAATAAAAAAACTTTTATATATAAATTTTTAAAATATTAAAATTATTGCTAGTTTTAATATATTTTGATATATTTATATAATAGTTATATTAAATTAAATTTTATTTTAATAGTTTATATTAAAAGTTTGTTATATTTTTATAAGTTTTATAATTATAATATTAAATATATTATAAGCAAATAAATCGAAATTTTTCTTTTTAATTTATATAAAAATAATATTAATTTAGTTAGCTTAATATTAGCTGTAATTTATATTAATATTAAAATAAATGTTTATTATATAATAAATTTTGTTTTATATTTTTTTTAATTTAATATTATATATATAAAAGTTTTTTATACAACTTTTTAATATTGTTAAAAAAACAATATAATATTAATTTTTTATTATTTTAAGTTATTAATATATATTAATAAATAGTTATGCTTTATTATATAATAAATTATATAATTTATTAAAATAGTTTTTTTTTTTTTTTTATATTTTTTAAAAAATAATATACTTTTTTAATAAAATTATTTTGTTTTATATCTTTTAAATCAAAAATAACTTAAAAAATATATTTAATATTGTTAAATTAAATATTATACAAATATAAAACTATTATTTAAAAATATATAAAAAGTAATATATTATAAAATATTTATAAACTAATTAAAAATTTAGCTTATAGTTAATAATTGTTATATATTAATATATAAAGTTAAAAATATATTTATATTTAATAGTTAGTTATATAAACAGTTTATTGTTTTTTTTTATAAATGTTTAAAAATATATATTTAAAATTAGTTCTAGTTATATTTGTATAAAAAATAATAAAATTGATTAAATAGTTAAAAAAAAAGCTTGCTTATTATTATTAAACAAATATTAGTTTTATACAATTTATATAAAGTTTGTTTATTGTTTTATATTATTGTTATTATTATATTGTATACTTTTTTGTTTTAAAATATTAAATAATTTTTATTAAATTAATTTATTTATTCGATTTTATATTTTATATATTTAATATTTAAAGTTTTTAATATATAACTTTTATAATAGTTAGCTAATTAAATTTGAATATTTATATTTAATAATATAACAAACTATTTAAATATTAAATATAATTAATATTACTGTTATAATATTAAACTTTTAATTTTATAGTTAAATATTAATATATTTTTATATATAACATTTTAAAAATTTATAATTAAAAGCAATTTTGTTATATTAGTTATTGTTATTATATATAATAAAAAGTTTTTTTTTATTATATAACTGTTTTAATATTATAATAATTAAAAATATAAAATAAAAAATAAAAAGTTTTTATTATTTAGCTATTATATAATAAATAGTTTAATATAATTATATATTATTGTTTTTAATATTATTTTTTATATTTAAAACTTTATAATACTATAAAATATACTTTAATATAATAGTTAAATTTGATTTTTTATTTTAAATTTTGTTATATAAAAATTATTCGATTTATATAAAGTAAAAATTTTAAAATACAATATAAAAACTTATTAAACTTAATTAAACTTTAAACTAGCTTTATTTTTACTTTTGTTAATTTATAATATATTTTACAACTACTAATTAATATTAAATAAACTATATATATATAATTGTATATATAAATTATATATAAACAAAATATAAAGCTAGTTATATTATATTTATATTAATAATTAAATCTAAAAAAAGTTTTTTTATATAGCTAGAGATTTTATTGTAAATAAAATTTCTGCTAGCATACAAAATAAGTGTTTACTTATGTAACTATATACCTGTTTATACAACTATAGTACAAGTATTGCAATATATAAACTACAACATATAGTTATAACTAATACTAATATTTTAATATTTTAAAATATTAAAAACAATATAAAAAAATAATATATTATTTATATAAAATTAATTTTTAAAAAAATATTTATAAATTTTATTTTAAAGTTATTTTTATTAATTATTTAAATATAATTTTAAAAATTGATTAAAATATTAAAATAAATTTAAAAAAAATTAAAGTAATTTCAAATTGAAAATTTAAAAACTTTAAAATTATAATTTTAATTTAATTGTTTTTAAAATTTTATAATTTTATAAAAATATTTATTTATTATATTAATAAAATTTTTAAATAATTTATATAATTATTAAAAAAAAACTACAAATAAAAATTAAAATTAAAATAGCAAAAAATTTTAAAAATAATAAAAAAGCTAATTATATTAGTTTTTATATTAATTTTATTTTAATTTAAAGTTTTAATATATATTAAAATAAATATTTTATATAATATAATTTAAAAAATTATTTAATAAAAATAAAAAAATAATAAATAAAAATTTGTTAATTATTTTTTAAAAATTATAATTTTATATAAATAAATTTATTTAATTTTAAATTAAAAAATATTAATAATAATATAAATTTTAATATATTAATATTTTAAATTATTAAATATATAGTTTTAAATAATTAGTAATTATTAAATATTAATTTATTAATTAATTAAAAAAGCTTTTTTAATAAAATAAATTAAATAAATAAACTTTTTAAACAATTTTAATATTATTTTTTAATATAAATAAAAAAAAAAGTAATATTATAACTAATATATTTTTTTAAAAAATAGTTAATTTATTAATAATTAAAGCTTAAAAATAAAAAAAAAAACTTTTATTTTTATTAAATTAAATATAATTAAAAATTTTATAACTATTTTTTAATTTATTAAAATTAAAATATTAATTATAAAAAATATAAATTTAATTAATTTAATTTTTAAAAAAAATATAATTTAAAATTTAAAAAATTATAATAAAAAAATTATAATATTAAAAATTATTATAAATTAAACAATTTTTTTTTTAAATTATTTTATTATAAAAAATATATAAATTAATATTAATAATTTATTAAAATTAAAATAAAATAACATAAATATTAAAATAAAACTATTATTAATTTTTTATTTAAAAAAACTTATATTAATATATTAATAATTGTTATAAATATAAATATAATAAAAAAACAAAAAAAAAAATTTTTAAATTATTATATTTAATATTTATATTATAAAATATTTAAAAATATATAATAATAAATAATAAAAATATATTTTTAAACTAATATAAATATAATTATATTTAAATATTTATTATTAAATTTAATAAAATTATTATTATTTTATTTAATTAAAAAATAAATAATATAAAAAAACTAATAATAAAATATTATTATATATTATATTATATTTTTAATATATTGAAAATTTAATTTTTTAATAATATTAAATTATTTATTTTAAAATTTATAAAAATATTAAATTTATTTATTAATATAAAATATAAATAAAATAATATTTATTATTTATAAATATAAAATATTATAAAAAAAATAAATTATAATTTAAATTAAAAATTATATTATTAAATAAATAAATATTAAAATAATTAAAATATATATTTATTAATTTTAAATTTTATTTATAACTTTTTATAATATTTAATAATTAATATAATATTTTTAAAAATAATATTTAAAATTAAATTTTTTATAAATAAATAAATTAAATAAATATAAAAATTAATTAATTAAATATAACAAATTTAAAAATTTATATATAAAATTATTAAAATTATATAAAAAAAATAAAAAATTTAAATTAATAAAAAATAAAAACTTGTTAATTTTTTAAAATATAATAAAATATTTCTATATAAAAAATTTTTTTTAATATATATTTTTATTATATATTAATATTTATAAAAAATAAAGCTATTAATTAAATAATTTAATTATATATAAAAATTTAAATATAAAAAAAAAAAAAAAAAAAAAAAAATTTAGTTAATATAAATTAATAAAAATAAATAATATATAAGTTGTTTAAAATAATAAGTTTTAATAATAAATAAATATTATAAAAATAAAAAAAAAAAATAAAAAAATTATAATATATAGCTAAAATAATTATATAATTTATATTAGTTATTATATTATAATTATTTTTTTTTAAAAAAAAAATCAACTTTTATATAAATAATAATTAAATTAAATATTTTTTAATAAAAAAAAAATTATTTTAAATATTTATTTATAAGTTTTATTTTAAATTTTTTATTTATTATATTATTTTATAAGTTTTTTTATATTTAATTATTAAATAATAATTTATAAAAATTTATTTTATATAAATTAAATTTTATATATATTTTTTTTTATATAATTATTTAATATTTTTTTTAATAATTTTATTATTATTAAAATAAAGTTTTATAAATTTATTTTTTATTTTTATTTTTAATTATTTTTTTAAATATATTAAAGATTTTACTATATTTAAATAGTTTTAATAAAATAAATATAAAAATAATATATTATTTTTAAAATTTTTAATTAAATATTATTTATTATTAATATTTTAATTTTATTATATAATTTAATATTAAAACTTTTTATAATATAATTATAAAATTTAAATTTTTTTAATAACAAATTTTTTTTTTTTTTTTTAATTTAATTTATTTTTTAATAAACTTTTTTAATTTTTATTTAAATAAAAAATTATTAAAATATTTTTATAATTTATTTATATAATATTTATTAATTATTTTTTAAAGATTTAAAATTTTCAATATATATATATTTTTTTTATATATTAAAATTTTAAAAAATTATTAAATTATTAAAAAATTTAATTTATTAAAAAGTTTATTTATAATTTATAATTGTTGTTTTTTTAAAATAAATATTTAATTATTTATATTAAAATTAAATTTTTTATATTTTTTATTTATTTAATAAATTTTTTTTTTTTAAACTTTTTATATATTTATTTTTATAATTATAATATAATTTATTATAATTTAAACTTTTTTTTATTTTTATTTTTAAATATATTATTTTTATATAATTATTTTTTTTAATTTTTTAATAATAATTTAATAATTTTAATTAAAATAAAAAAATATTAAAAAATTTATTTTTATTTTATAAAAAAATAATTTTATTAATTTATATAATATAAATATTTAAATATAATTTATATTAAAAATAATTTATATAAAATTATAATTTTTAATTTAAATATTTATTTATAATTTTTATTTAATTTATTACTTTATAATAATTTAATAATATAAAAATATAAATAGTTTTTATTAATTTTTTTAATTTATTTATAAAAATTAAAACAAATTAAAATTTTTTATTAATAATTAAAATTATAAATATATTAAATATTTAAAAGAAACTTTTATAATATATTTTTATAAAATTTTTTATATTATTTTTATTATATAAAATATTATTTATATTTTTTTATTTAATTAATTTATTATAATTAAGATATTATTATATTTTTTATAATTTTTTAATATTTATTTAAAATTTATAATTAAATATTTTTATATTTAATTTAATATTAATAATAATTATAGTTTTTTTAAAGTTTTATTTTTTAATATTTTAATAAAATAATATTTTAAATAATTTAATATATAAATTTAATAATGTTTAAATAATTTAAATTATTAATATTATTTATATATTAATTATTTTATTTTTTTTATATTTAAATAAATTATAACTATATAGTTATAAATTTTAAAATTTAATTAAATATATAAATTTATATAATTAAATATAATTAATTTTTTTTAATAAAAAATAAAACTTTTTTTAAAAGTTTATAAATTATTTAATTTTTTATTTATTATTTTTTAATAATATATTTTTATAATAAAGTTAATATAATTTTATTTAAAAATATAATTAATAAATTAATAATTTATTAATTATTTTAAATTTTTTTTTAAATTGTTTTAAATAATAATAATAATAATAGTTATATTATTTATTATTTATTTTAAATATTTTTTATTAAAAAATATAAATATAATTAAATATTATTATATGTTTTTTTTTATTTTTTTAAATAATTAAATTTTTTTATTTATAAAATAAAATATTTATAATAATGTTTTTTTTATTTAAATAATAAATAATTATAAAATTATATTTTAAAAAAAATATTATTTAATTAATTTATTTTAAATTAAAATATTATTTTTAATTAAAATATTTTAATATTTTATAATTTATAATAATAAAAAATAACTTTTTTTATTAATTATTTATTAGTTTTAATTTTTATTTTTTAATATTAATATTATTATTAATAATTTTTTATTATAAATATTATAGTTTAATTTTATATTATATAAAATTTAAAAATAATAAATTATTAAATATTATTTTTATAATTATTTTATTAAAAATATTAATTTTTATTTTAATAAATAAATTATAATTATAATAATTTAAAACAAAAAATATAGTTAAATTTTTTTTTAAAAATTTAAAAAACTTTTTATATTAAAAAGTTTATATAAAAAAATTTTTTTTTTTTATTAATTAATTTAATAATTTAGCTATTTTATTTTAATTTTTTATAAATTTTTAATAAAAATTATAAAAATTTTAAAAAAACTATATATTTTTAATAATAATAAAAAATTCTTATTTATATATTATTTTAATTGTATTACAATTTATTTATATTTTATTTATATTAATAATATAATTTAAAAATTTAATTTTAATTATATAAAATTTTAATATTTTTAAATTAATTTATAAATTAATATTTTTTAATTATTATAATATTTTTTTTATATATTTTTTATATTTAATTAAATTATTAAAATAATTAAAAATATTATTTATATAAATATTATAAAAATTGTTTAAATAATTAAATAAAATATTATTTATATATTTTTAAAATATAAAAAATTTATTAATAAATTTAAAAAATAATATTTTATATTAATAAATTTTATAATAAATATAAAAAATAATTAAGTTTTTTTTATTTAAATTTATATAAATTTAATAAAATATTTATTTTATATTGATTTTTATAAAAGCTTTTATTTTAAAAATTTAAAATTGTATTTTTTTAATTAATAATAATAAATAATAATTTTTTTTTATAAAAATATTAAATTTTTAATAATTAATATAAAATTATAATTTATTATATAATTTATTTATAAATAAAATAAAAAATATAAATAAAATATTATTTAATTTAATAAATTTTTTTTATAAATTATTTATTAAATATTTTTTTATAACTTTTAATTTATTTATAAATATTTTATATAAAAATAAATATTTTAAATTTTTTAATTTTTTATTAATTATAAATTTAATATAATAGTTTATTTATAAATAATATAAAAATAAAATATTAAAATTTATTTTATTAAATATTTAAAATAAATTATAATATTTATTAAAAATAATTTAAAAATTTATTTATTATAATTTGTTGTTTTTTTTTATAAAAAAACTTTTAACTTTTTTATTAATAATAATTTTATTAATTTTATAAATATTAATAATATAAATATTTTTAATTAATTTATTTTATTTTATTAAAAATTAAAAAATTATAATATTTATATTAATTATGTTAATATTTAATTGTTTTTTATATTATTTAATTTTATTTTTTTATATATAATATAAACTTTAAATATTAATTTTTTATTTTTTTAATATATTAAAATTAACTTTTTTAATTAATATATATTGTTATTTTTTTTTTTTTAATAAATTATTTTTTATATAAAAAATAGCTTTTTTTTAAAAATATAATTTATTTTTTTTAAACTTTTTTTTTTAAAATTTTTTTTGTTTTAATATTTATATAAAAGCTTTGAGTTTTATATTATTAACTTTAGTTATTTTTTTTTAATTTTTTTTTAAATTTATATTTTTTTATATTATATTTTAATTATAATTAAAATATTATAACTATATTTTAACTTAATTTAAATTAATAATATATTTTATATTATAATTAATAAATAAAAAAAATAAAAATAAAAATAATTTTTTTAATAATTAAAAAAAATATTATATTTTTAAAATTATAACTTTTTAAAAATAAAATTATTGTATATATTAATAATATATAAAAATATTTTTTAAAATATATATTTTTTTATTTTTATAATAATTTTAAAAGTTGAATTAATTTTTTATTTATTTTATTTATTATATTTTATTATATTTTAAAATATAAATTAAATTAAAAATAAATTTAAATATTTTATAATTTATTTAATAAAAATAATATTTATATATATATATATATTTATTTTTATATTTTTAAAAATATTTTTAATAATTAATAATAATTTATTATAACTTATAATTTAAATATATAAAAATAGCTTTTTTTTTAAATATTTATTTATAATATTTAATTTATTAATAAATTTTAAAAACATTTTTTTTAAAAAAAATGTTATTTTTTTTAAAATTAATTTTTTATTTATATAATATTTTATTTAAATATATTATTTTTTTTAATTTTTTATTTATTTAAATTATTAAAAAAATATTAATTTATAATAATATTAAAATAAACTTTTTTATTAATATTGTTTTTTTTTTAAAATATTTATAAAATTAATATTTAGTTTATTTATAATTAAAATATTTTTTTTTTATTAATAGTTTATATTTTTTTTTTTTTTTATATTTATATTTAAAATATAAATTATTTATTTAAATAATTATTATTATAAAATTTTTTATTTATATTTATAGTTAAAATTTTATTTTAAAATATAACTATTGCTTTTTTATTTTTATATAAAATATTATATTTTTTATTTTTTATATTAAAAATATATATAATTTGTTAGTAGAACTTTTTGTATGTACATATATAAAAGGATTTGGAGTAATTTATAAAATTTGAGGTTTATTTTTAAGTCTTAAAGTTTTATATTGATTTGTATGTATATTTTACAAAAAAAAGTACAACTAAAAAGATTGTACGTAAATTATTTATATATATATATATATAAAACCTATAAGTTTTATAGATCTTAATAAGTCTTTATATTTCTTATTTATTTGATTACTTAATAAAAGTCCTAGTTTAAATCTTAGTTATATATACTTAGTATATATATATAAGTTCTATTAAATTATTAGTTTAATATTAGAAATTTTTTTTTTTATATAATAACTTTAGTTTTAATGTTAACTAATTTTTTATTATTTTTTTTGTTATTTAATTAATTTATATATATTTTTACTTGTATAACTAGTTTATTTGTATTAATTAGCTTTTTTAGTGTTTAATTAAATGCTTTTTTTATATAAACGTTTACTAAGTTATTTTTGCTATCGATTTAATATATTTTTATAATTTTATAATTTTTGTATACTTTTTAAAATAATATAATGTTGATTATAAGTTGCTTTTTTTGTATAGTTTCTAATTTAACTAAACATTTATACAAAGATTTAAAATCAGTATATATAACTAGTAATATAGTTAGTAATTTTATTATATAAATAATTTTTTAAAAAGTTGTACTAAGTATAATAACACAGTTAAATCTGTTAATTATGTTATATAATTTATTTGTTAATATGCTATGTATAATTTGTTTGTATTTAATTGAATTTTAATAAATAATATTACTTTTAATTATAAAAGTATTTTTTGTATAGTTTTTATTAGCTAATATAATTATAAATCCAATTTAAAAGCTTAAATTTTTGTTGTTTATAAATGCTTTGTTAATAAAAATAAAAATCTTTATATAATTAAAATTTAAAAATATATAATATAGTTTTTGCTATATATTATCGATTTATTATTAAATTTATATATTTAATGTTTTAATATTATTTTTTAACAGTTTTTAAACTTATATAGTAATCAATAAGTTATATAATGTTTTTAGTTAATATATTAATATAATATATATATTTTAAACTTATTAAACAATATATTACTAAAAATAATTTTTTATACAAAAGTTAATAGTATGTAATTATTTAGCTTGTTTTTATTAAGTAAAAATAAAATCTTGTTTGTTTATTTAAATTTTGTTTTTGTTAAATTTAACAAAGTGTTTAAATGTTAATTTTACTTTTAGTTTTATATAAAATAATAATTTAGTTTTTTTTTTATATAAAAACTTTTTAAATATAATACTAAAAGTATTGTTTGTTTAAAGTTTTGTAATTGTAAATTTGTCAAGTTTTTTTTTAGTATATAACAAATATAAGTTATATATAAATATTTTTATGTTTAATTTTTAATAATAATGTTTGTAATAAGTTTTATACTAATATAATTTTAACTTAGCTAATCTATATAATAGTTATATAATTTAAAACATAATATTTGCTAAATATTTGCTTTTTAGTTTTTTTAGCAAATAAGTATAAATTTTTTAGTTTAATTTGTTGTATAACTGTATATATATTTAAAAAATGTTTTATAGCTTTATATATATACTGTAGTTTTAAATTAACAACAGTTTTAAAGCTATAATAAACTGTTGATTTATATACTAAATTGTTAATGCTTGCATAAAAATTTAAACTTTGTTGTTGTTTTTATAACTTTGTACAACTAATTTAAACTTTTTATATAGTTTAGTTGTTTTATTTTTAATTTTTTGTATAAGTTTAGTTTAAAAAATTTTTATTTAATTATATTAGTTCAAATTATATTATATAAACTAAAATATATTTTAAATTGCTAATATATTTATTTTAACTATATTTAATTGTTTAAAAAATATACTAAGTGTAATAATTATATTGTTTTGTTTTAATTATATAGCTAAAGTATAATTGTTGACTTTTTTTAGTATAAAGTATTAATTGCTAATAAGTACAAGTAATTTTTTCAGTTTGTTTTTGCGTCAAAGTTGTAACTATTTAATAACTTAAAAAAAATTATACAAAAAGTTATTTTTTTTATATAATAAATTAAATATAGTTTTCTGTTAGTAATATAACTTGACTTATATATAATAAAACTTAGTTAGTTTGTTTGTTATATTAACTGTAATGTTATAATTTTTAATTGCAAAAATTTTATATAGTTTTATTTAGCTTTTTTGTTTTTTTTATACTATAATTTTATTTTGAAAAAATAAAGAAAATATTTTGTATAATAATATTAGTTTATTTTTAATTTATATAGCTTAGTCAATATTAACTTTTATATAAATATTTTTTAATATTTTTATAGCTTTTTATATAGCTTTTGCTTTTTGAATAATTTTTAGCGAAAAAAATAAGTCGCTGTTAATTCTAAAATAAACTTTAAAAACTAACAAAATAAATATAAAACTGTTTAGTTTAATTATATTATTTAAAGTTTTTATAGCTATTTATAGTATTGTTTTTTCGTTTATATAATAATTGATTTTTTTGTATAAAATATCGAATGTATAATAAAGTAGTATATATATTTATTTAACTTTTTTAACAGCTTAGTATATTTTAATAAGTATTTTTTTATACGAAGCTTTAACTAGTTATATGTTATTACGAAATTTTTTGAACAAAAAATTTATACCAAAATTATATATAATATAATCAAATAGTTTTTAATATATTAAAATTTAATATTAGTATAATATATTTTAAGTATTATATATATTTAAAAACTTTAAAAATTTAGCTATTTAAAATAAAGTATTTGTATTAATTATATATAAAGTTGATTATTTGTTAATTTATACAATATTAATAACGATTTTATAATTAAAATTATATTTGTTTTTTAGCAAAAACTTAAATTTTTTTAAAGTTTAGTTATATAATTAACAATAGTAATAAAACTTTTTAATTTTTTAAAATATTAAAATATTAATATTATTATATTTAGTTTTTTATAATAATTTTATAAGTTTTTTTGTATAAAAGTGTTTAAATTAATAATATAACTTTTAAAACTTTTGTTCTATAAAATAACTTGTAGCTTTTAATTAGTTAATATTAAAAAATAAATGTTTTTATTTTTATACAATTAATACTGTTATATTGTTTTGTTATATAATTATATTTTATATGTTATTAAAATAAACATATAATTAATTTATATTTTATAACAATAGTAAAAATAAAGTTAATATGTTTAAAATATAAAATTTAATCGGTTTAATTAATATTGAAATTATTATAATATTTATAACTTTAAAGCTTTTAATACTACTAAATTAAATTGTTATATTGTTTAAAGTTTAGTTTATTTATATAAAAAAGTTTTTTTATATAAAAGCTTTAGCTTAAGCTTTTTTAATAGTCGAAATTTTAGCTGTACTAGTATTTTATAAAATATTTTAATATTTTATATTATATTAACTGTTTAAATAGAAATTGTTTAATATTAACGTTTAATTTTAAATATATATGTTTTTTTCTGTTGTACAATAAAAATATATTAAATCTATTAAAAATTAAATCGTTTTGTTTTTAGTTTTAAAATTTAAGTTGTTATTAAATTTATTATTATATAAAAAGTTTTTGTTATTTTTATAGTTTAGTATAAATATATTATACTTTTTGTATAATAGAGCTTTTTGTTCTAAAATATTATATATAGCAAAATATTGTTTTTTTATTTTCGATTTTTTTTATTAGCTGTAGTTAGTGAACTAACAATTAAGCTTTTTGTAAATAAAGCACTTTTTATTACTTTTATTATTTTTATTGTACAATCGCTGTAGTTTTTAGTAAAAGTTTTTTTTAAAGCTATAACTATATAATCGTTTTAAATACTTAATATTATACTATTTGTTAACAAAGTAAACATTTGTTATATAATAGTAGTTTATTTTTCGATTAAAAAAAACTTATAGTACTATTTACAAATTAAAAAATAAAGCTTTATATATAAGTTTTTAATTAATTAAAATAAATTTAAACTTAAATATATTAAAATATATTTATATAACTGTTATATAAAGTAGTATTTTTTTATAGTAGCTAAATTTTAAAACATATTATATAAGTTAAAGCTTATCGATTATAGTTTTTAATATTTTAAGTATTATTTTCGTTAAATTATTTTGTTTTATTTGTATAAAAGTAATAATAGTTTAATCGGTTTAGTATTAACTATAGTTAACTATTGTATTAAAATAATTGTTAAACATTATATAAATTTTGTTTTATTTATATATCAAACTAATATAGTTGAAATAATATTGCTTGGTTTTTTTTTTTAATACAAAAAAAAATACTACATAGTATTATTTTTTAATAATTTTAAGTTAACAATATATTAAAATAAAGATTTAAACTTTGTTATATAATATATTATATAGTTTATTACTATAGTTTTAGTTAAATCGCTATACTTTAATAAACATAATAAATTAAACTGTTTTAATTAAACTATTGTAAATAATTTAAATAAAAAAAAGTTTGTATAATCGATTTTTATATATAAATAAAGGTATAAAATATATAATAAAAATCTCGAAAATAAGTATAAGTTTTTAAGTTTTTGTTTATATAAAAAAACTAAATATTTAATTATTTGTACTAAACACTATATAGTATACTAGTATTACTAGTTTTAGTATAACTAGTTGTAGTATTAAAAGATCTATTTATATAATTGCTAGTTTTAGTATATTTACTAGTATAAATATTAAAGCTGTTTGTATAGACATATCGTTATCCGATTTTTTATCGTTGTTTTTGCTGAACTTTTTAAAAATATATATAAATCGGTTATTTAGCGTTTTTCTATATATTTTAATATTTTTATTGTATTTAACTATTATAATAAATATTCGTTTAAATATATAACTAATATTTACAAATATAAGTTTTGTTTAATTATTAAAGTTTATTATAAATATTTATATAAGCTGTTTACTTTTAATTTTTAATTGTATATATTTTTTCAAATATTATACAAAATATATTAACAATTGTGTTGAAATAATTGTATTGTTTAAATTAATTGTAATATTTTAATATTTAAAGTCGGTTTTGCTTTTTTATTTGAAAATATTAATACTACTTCTTTTAGCTATATTTTTATATAAAAGTAAATATAGTTTTTTGTTTGAAAATTCAAAGTGATCAGTTTTAGCTGTTACTGCTACAGCTGCTATAACTAACTTTGTTGCAAGTTCTAATATAATTGTAAAAAAAAAAAGTATAAAAGTAAAAAAGTAAATAAATAAATAAAGTAATTAGAAAATTAAATATATAAAATAGTTTATAGTTTTGTTAATTTTTATATAAAAATAACTAAACTATTGCATAAAAAGTCGCTTTAACTTTACAATATTTAAGCTTTTTTTATTTAACAGTTAATTTAACTCTTTTTTTTTCAATTGATATAAATAATAGTTTACTTCTTATACAAAAAATAAAAAATCAAGTATAAAAGTTACTTTATAGCTAAGTTCCGCTTTTTTATTTTGTTAATTTGTAATTGCATTTTGCAATTATTAATTAGTGTTAGTAAAACTTTTTATATATATATATATAAAAAAATTCGAAATAATCTATAAAGTTTGGGGTCTGTTTCTAGGTCTTAAAGTTCTATATTGATTCGTATGTATATTTTACAAAAAAAAATACAACTAAAAAAGTTGTACGCAAGTTATTTATATATGTATATGTATAGGACTTGTAAGTCTTATAGATCTTAGTAAGTCCCTGTATTTTTTATTTATTTAGTTACCTAATAAAAATCCTAGTCCAAGTCCTAGTTGTATATACTTAGTATATATGTACAGGTTCTATTAAATCATTAGTTCAACATAATTTATATATAATATTAAATATAAAACTTAAATATTTTATTTAGTTTTAAATATTTAAAAATAATATTAATAATTATATAAATATTTAAGTAATTTTTAAAACTGTTTTTTTATTAATTTTTTATTAATTTAGTTTTATTTATAAAATAAATAAAGTTATTTTTAAATTTAATAAATTTATTAAAAAAATATTTAATAAAACTATTTTTTATATATAAAGTTTTAAATTTTGCTTTAAATTTATTAAAAATATTAATATTATAATAATATTTATATAAATATATAAATAATATATATAATAAAATTAAAGTTTTAAAATATATATTATTTAAATAAAACTATAAATATTTAACTATTTTTTTATTTAAATAAAATTTAATATTTATTATTTTAATAATATTATTAATAAATTAATTTTTATTAATTATTAAACAATTTTTTATATTATAATATTATATTTTAAATTTTATATTATTTTTATTAAAGTTATTATAAAAAATCAAAATTAAAATTTTTATTAATTTATAAATTTTTTTTTTAGTTTAATTAAATAATATATTAGTTTTATAACTTTTAATTAATAAATTTATTATTTATTAATTAGTTTTATTAATTTAGTTTTAAAACTAAAACTTTTTTAATTTTAAATTTATTAATTTAATAAAAAAATAATTTAATATAATTTAATTAATAAATATAAAACAATTAAAATTTATAATTAATATTTTTATTTTTAATTAATTAATAATTATTAAAACTTATTTTTTATTAATAAAAAAGTTATATTATTTAATTAAATTATTAAATGAATTTTTATTTTTTAATAAAAACTTATAAAAGTTATTTATTTATTAATATATAGCAAAAGTTATAAATAAATAAAATTTGATTTTAATTTATAAAGTTTTAAACTTTTTAAATAGTTATTTAAAACTAATATAATTTATTAATTTATTAAATTAAAAAATAGTTATTTAAATTTTATTAGTAATATTATAATAAAAAAATATAAAGTTATTATTTTTTATATATATATTTATAAAATTAACAATTAACTTTTATTAATTTTTTTTAAATTTATTTATAAAATTTATATATTATTTATTTATAAACTTAAATTTTTTATATTGTTTATAAAGTTTATTAATTATTTTATTAAAAACTTTATATAAGTTTTTTTTTTTATTATTTTTTATAATATAAATGAAAATTTTTATATTTTAAAAATTAAAATTAATTAATAAATTATATTAAACTTTATTTCAAAAAGTTTTATTAAATTTAAAAAAAAACTTCTTTAAATTATTTAATTTAAAATAAACTTTTTTATAAATTTAAAACTTATTGTTTATATTTTTTATTATAATATTATTATATTAATATTTATTTTATAAATTTATAACTTTTTGTTTTTTTTTTTTTAAAATAAAAATATATTTAAAAATAGTTTTTATATTTTATATAAATAATATTTAAATTGTTATATATTAATATTTACAAAAAACAAAGCTATTAATTAAATAATTTAATTATATATAAAAATTTAAAAATATAAAAAAAAAAAAAAAAACAGAAAATTTAGCTAATATAAAATAATAAAAATAAATAATATATAAGCTATTTAAAGCAATAAGCTTTAGTAATAAGTAAATTTTACAAAAAAAAAAAAAAAGCGAAAAAATTGCAATATATAGCTAAAATAATTATATAACTTATATTAACTATTATATTATAACTATTTTAATAATTTGTTTTAATTTATAATATTTTAAATTATTTAAAATTTTAAATAAAAAAAATATAACTATAGATTAAATATATTAAATTTATATAAAAAAAAAACTTATTTTATATAAATAAATTAAAAAAAATAAACAATAATTTATTATTATAATAGTTATAAATTTTACTATTAGCTAAAAAAATTAATAATAAATTAAAATTTAAAATAAATTAAATATTAAAATTAAAAATTTTTAACAAAATTAAAAAATTATAATATTAAATTTTATAAAAAAGTTATAATTTTAACAATATTTAATATTTTATAAAAAACTTTAAAAATATATTTATTATATTAAACTATTATTATTTAAATAAATTAACTAAATTAAAACTATTAATTAAATTATAAAACTAAATAAAAATAATAGTTATAAATAAATTTATAAAAAATTATAAAAATAATAATAAAACATTTAATTTAAATATTAAAACTAAACTTAAATATTATATTTAATTAATTTTAATTTAATTTATATTAAATTTTTAATTTTTAAAACAAATAATATAATAATTTATATAAACTATTAATTTTTATATTTATTTTATTAATTATAAATTAAAACTTATATACTTTATTATAATATAATTTTATAATTTTTATTAATTTATAAAAATTATAATTTTCAAAATAATTTATTTTAAAAGATTTATTTTATAAAATTTATTTTAAAGAAATTTTAATTAAATTTTATAATTTTATTTATAACTTTATTTACAGTTTTATATATTTATATATTTTATATAATATATATATATAATTTAGCTTTTTTTTTTTTTTTTTTTTTTTAAAAGATTTTTAGTTAATAAAATTAATAAATTAACTTCTATGTTTTTTATAATTATAACATTTAACATTATATCTAAAGTTTAAACTTTTAAACTATTAAAATATAGTTTTTATTATATATTATAAAAAGATATAAAATATTAAATTGTTAGATTTAATATTTAAAAGATTTATATTAACAAATTAGTTGTTATAACAATATTATATTATTTTTTTTTATAGTCGACTTTTATACAATATAATATATATATAAAAACTAACTTTAAATTAATAAAACCGACTAACTTTTAGTTAATACCGACTTAATAGTTAGATTTAAAAATATTTACTTATTTATACTTATATTATTTATAAATAGCAGTAAAACTTAGCTATTAATAAATACTAAAAAGTTGTTTGTTTTTTTTTTACTGTGTTTTAAACTTGTAGCTTTTAAATAATTTAATATAATGTTATATTTAAAGTCTAAGCTTTTAAACTATTAAAACATAATTTTTGCTATATATTACAAAAAGGTATAAAATACTAAGTTATTAAACTTAATACTTAAAAAGTTTATATTAACAAATTAGTTATTATAATAACGTTATATAAACTTTTTATTAAAAATATAAAAAATAACACTGAAAACAAAAAGAAATAGTAAATTTATTATAAATCTTTAGTTTAAATTTTAATATTTATTTTTATATATTTTTTAAAAATCTTTTAACTAGTTATTTATAATTGTTTTTATTAATTATATAATATATTTTTTAAAATAAAATTTCATTTTTATAACTTTATTAACTTATTTATTAACTTATTTATTAATTTATTTATTACATTATATATTTATTAATTTAGTTATTTATTAATATATATACTTTAATATATATATAGTTATATATAATATAACTATATTATATAATTATATATATATATATAATAAATTAATATTTAATATTATATTTAATATTAATTTAATATTACTAAATTAATATTAGTATTTTAAAAATAGTACTAATACTAGCTTAGTATTTGAAAAATTAGTACTAAAGTAAATACTAATCTAGTAATACTAAATTAGTCCTAATTACTAAGGTACTAAATCACAACCTTGGACATGTCTCCAGGGGCCGTAGGGTAGTTTGAAACATGGACGAACACAGCTTTTGTAATGGATTAGTACTGTAGAACCGGAGTTTTTCCTGCTAGGAACTCTTCATGACTGAAATACCCACAACCCCACAGACATGACCATCATCTATGAAAGTGAAAACAATACCAGGGGCGAAATGTATTCATAACAGACTGGAATGAAAATTGTCTACAATCTCACACCCCATTAATCTCAACATGTCCCAATAGCCTTCTAGACTCTCCGGTTCTCAGACAAGAAGTCACCGCAAAGTTGCATGTATCGTGGCGTGTCTTCCCACATCAGTGTGTGACTTGCTTTCTGCAGAGTCACCCACTTAACTTTCTTAATCATTCTGAACCATGGTTCGACAACGAAGTCCATCACCTCATCATACCCCCCGTTCAATAGTAGCGTCTCCGCCCGAATCTTATCTGCGTCTTTCCAACCTTCCCAGGTCTTCATAGTACCGACTGTGTCAAATTCGGAATCACCTTGCCTACATAGAAGCAGGAATAAGACCCTGCTGCACTCGCGTTCAAAGGGGGGAATGCGATGACTTACATAGTTGAATAGGCAGAAGGATTTTCTTTTAAATTCCTCCATGCGCGTTGAACGGGGTCGGGAACTGGGTCGAGACGGATCACAAAGGTCTTCATGAAAACCTCTGCGGCATCTTTGAACTCCTGGCTAGAGTGATCGACCTCGGCACTTTCAAGGATTTCACGGACGCTGGGTGAAAGCTCAGCCAGGCGCTTCTTGCAGGATTCTTTGTAAAGAGGCATGCTAGCGGGTGCGCTGGACAAGACTATCTTCTTGAGCCCGACAGGTTGCCTGGAGGCGTATGCACCGGCCAGCATCCCGCCGAAGCTCTGGCCGATAATGTGGAAGCCTTTGTCACGTAAATTGAGATGATCTATGAGGTTGTCGAGCTCACGGATGAAGAGGTCAAATGTCCAAAACTCCTCGTCGCCCGTCTTCTCACGAAGGTGGGTTGAGCGACCACAGCCTATTTGATCGTAGAAAATGATGGGGAGACCCCATTTCTCATACAGCTCTGTCAGCACGAGCATGGAATCATGCCCTGACCCCGGGCCGCCGTGTAGTGCGACGACAGGTGATTCCTTGGCCACGTTGAGATCTCCGACAATCTGGTACCACGTCTTGCACGGTTTTCCGGCTTCCGGGATGTCGACGGCGATTTCACCTTCAGTAGTAGGGTATGCCGCCATTGTGCTATAGTATAATTGGTGAGTTGGGGAAATGTATGGGAAGAAGCCAATCCGTCAGGAAGTGGAGGGATCTTTGGAGAAAGTCGGGATTCTCTGCTGTGCCGCTCCTAGCAGATGCAGGGTGTTTTGTTCCATGCAGCAAACTGCGGCGTGGGTCTGCAGCTAACAGAAATCTCCGAAGCCCCCGTCCTTGAATTAAATAGGTACCTACCAGATGGCAATTGGCAATCTTACGGCTACGCCATAAAGTCTGACGTTACATAGTAGCGGTCATTGGTCGATCAAGCGGCAAGGGCGTCTGACCCCCCCTTCCACACGTAAAGCGGCATGTCGGCCACTGCTAACCGATGGAAACAGTGTGCGACTGTGCGACCCAATGTTACTATAGAGTGGGATTAAGGCCGAGTCGAAAAGTGAGTGAGTCAAGGTCAGACGACACTAGATCTAACAACCCGACTTTCCAGAGTCCTGGATATAACATGATAGACGGTTACGTGCCGAACAAGTATTTTGTACATAGATGTACCTCGGTTGCCAGTTTTCCAGTGTATAATTACCCAGAGCATGTCCGAGTTTCCCTTAAGTACCCGGCAGGTATATCGAGAGCACTTGTCACAGCGTCCTTTGTATCCAGATAGATGAGCCCTATTAGACTTGACTTGGTCCCCGTTCATAATAAATCTCCAGCCCTTCACTACTGTGCTACCTAGCTATTCTGCTCTTTCCCTCCCACTCCAAAAGGTAGCATCGAGTGAATACCATTTCCAATGGGACTAGAAACCCATGGTGATCTCCCTCGAGATGCCACACAGGAAGAAATTGACTCGCTTGTTCACGAAATTGCCGATATTCCTTTGACTGCTTGGCTATTGAGCTTTACCCAGCGCTACCCACAGGTAAAGTCAGTCAAATAATAGCCTCTTGACTTGTTTTACCTGAATTGATCGCAAAAAACGCTTGTTTAACTGACTTGCCTGAATCTATTGACTGGATTGATCAAGTTAATTGACCAAGTAACTCAAGCAATGTACATAAAGCGTACAGATTGTAGAAAGCAAGGTAGGTAAGTAGGTGTAGGTAGGTGTAGGTAGGTAAGTAGGTAGGGTGGTAGGTAGGGTGGTAGGTAGGGTGGTAAATAGGGTGGTAAGTAGGGTGGTTAGTAGGGTGGTTGGTAGGTAAGGTAGTAGAATGTAGGCTAAGTAGATGTAAGTGGCTAAGTTAGTGGCTAAGTAAGTGGCTAGGTAAGTGGCTTAATAGGTGGCTTAGTAGGTGGCTGTGTATGTGGCTGAATAAAAACAGGGTGCTACCCAGCCTACCTAGGAAAAGAAGGCTTCTTTTTACTAAAAAAACAACAAAAAATATTTTTAAAAAAATAGGAAAATTAATTGGAAGTAATTGACAAGTAACAAGTCAGGTAAAGAATTATTACTTTACCTGCAATCAATTTTAAAACGATTATTTGGACTGGATTGGGTCAATTAATTGACAGTCAGTCAAATAATTACTTTACCTGTGGGTAGCGCTGGCTTTACCGGTGCAGCCGCGCAATTCGCACGATTCGGAATCACAATAACATGGCGTGAGGTCTTACAAGATCGAGAACTAAGTAAAATAATAACCAGAACCATAGAGAACTACCTTCAAAACCCAAGAGGAAGCAGCCCTTCTCCCGGTGCTCTCGGCTTAGGCGAATCCAGAGCCTCCATCATTCAGAATGCGTACCTGTTCTTCCAGTACCTTACTGAAGCTAGAATGACTTTGTAGGCGGACTGCTAAATAGATGCTACGTAGCTACAGCTAGGAGGGTGTGTTGAATTGGTGACATTTATACTATAATAATGTGTTGCACAATAATGATCTTTTGGCGCAGTGGTAAAGTCCAACAGACCTACGTAGCACGGTCTGGTGGGTGGTATGCATCGTCTACGAACCATTCGTCTTAGCCTGCACGGGCCGGTCGGCCCGACTTGTTGTCCAATCAATCTATGGCAATGGTCCAGTGCCTTGACACGATGCTCCATAGCTTGCATGTAAGCCAGAAGGAGTGTATCAGATAGTTGCGTCCGTCTGGTATGTAAGGCTGCGGCACAAGCTCAAAGACCAATCTAGAGCATCCGTCGTAGACGTTGGTACTTGTGCCTCGTCAAATATCACACAGAAGTAAAAATACTTATAGGTTATTCCTGCTGGTCGTCCAGCCACATCATTCTCTACCACAAGGTTCTGTGCGGTGTGTGGCTAGCTAACATGGGGTCGCTTTCGTGGTATGGGAGATGTAGAGCACCGAGAAGTATGGAGTAATTAATAGGCGTAAACGCCTCTCAGCCGCCTTCCTAATAAAACTTGTACTTTGATGATGACGTTACTCCAGTATGTACAACCTAGGAATAGGGGACAAAAGCAGAAGGATGCGACTATTATGCGTATACTCTGCTTATGATCAACTGGTGCCAAAGTTGATCATATCTTCACTTTTCTTGTCAAAGTCGATACATAGATATGGCCAGTGATTATATATCGCGAGGCCTCGAAACAGCCGAAGCTCCTTAATACCTATCAAATAAGTCGAAGATCAAAGAATTTCAAGCCTAAGAAGCCAGAGAAATCGCCTACCGAGATGATAGCTGTGTGAAAAGGCGCCCAGATAAATGCTAGGACTTTCTATATTTTAGACATTCACGAACAGGGTATTATTGGCCGTCTGGCCTGAGCGCATGCACGGGCATTGATTCTAACTTGAGTTACTATTTAAATTAAACACTATACCCTCAAAAGTTAAATGTCGTGACAGCCGTGAGCTTTAGTACCTTGGCGACATCCCAGTGGGTAAATTGTTAACGCCATAGGATACAAATCAAATCGTCGTATGTGCTATCCTTCGACGACAAGTCTCGATTGGTTGGTTTTCGCTTACGTAGAAGACGTTCTGCTTCTTCCCTCTTTGCACAAGCCTCTGTCTGGAACCTTGGTTCTTGCTCTAATGCTTCAGACAGCTTAAACAAACAGCGTACATGTTCGGCAAGAAGAGTCTTTTTTCCCCTGTCTGTAATAACTAAGGCGTCTCGGAGGTGCTTACTAGATGTCATTTTATTAATCTCGGTTCCAATAGAGATAATAATAGTAGCTTACATCGCAGCTTCGAGGTAACCTCTATCTAGAGCCGTGCAGCCGAGGCGATACATGCACGCTGCGTTAAAAGGGTCGCTTCGCATCTGGTCGCCTTTCAGCCAGACATTTTGTGCTTCCAAGAAATAGTACTCTGCAAGCTCATAATTCCGCTCATGACGGCTAACAGTTCCAAGGCCGAAATATGTGCTGCAACCATTAGTTGTGAGGCTACGAAAGGTGATTGAACGGAAGAGAAACTGACTATGCAGCAACAGCCCAGTTATATGGTTCAATCGACTCAACTTGTAGCAAGGCCCCGTCCATGAGCTCCCGGGCTTGATTCACTTCCCCAGACCAGACCAAACCCAAGCCCATACTGTTCATAATCTCCGCCGGCCATTCCCCCTTGTGGTCAGTCTGTAGATTCGACCATTCTTGGAAATGATCACGTGCCAATTCATGCCAGTGCGTCGCTTCGGTAAATCGATTTAAAGTCGCTAGTCCTGTTGCAACATTGTCTGCAGCCCACGAAGATTCTCGTGGGTTAAATGGAACGTCGCCCCGGCGGATGTTGTAGGACTCTTTCAACCACTTCACTCCCTCTTCGGCCTTACCAAGACGGACAAGCAGCTGTCCTTGGTGTGAGGTTAGGGAACCTTCGAGACCTACTGTTTGCTCTGATTTTGGCAATGTATTAATGGCCAACCTGTTAACCTCGAGAAGATCCGCCAACTCCTCGTACGAGTTAAGCTCCAACAAATATCTAAAATCATTATTTAGAACCAAGATCGTGATTTAGTTTTATTATGGCACAGAAAGAAAAGGCGTAGTACCTTTGACATGCATTATTGAGATCACAGTAAGTCTGCAATACCGAGAACTGGGGATTGCAATCATGTTCCTCTCGAAAGCAATCTTTCAGGCTGATGACGTGTTGGAGATACAAAGCACAGCGATCCCACATGAGGTATAACTGGGCCACGTTAGCATCGCGGCGGGGGAAAGCTTGAGACACCAGAATCGTCGCATCGTTGAAAGCAATTTGTCTTTTCTCGAATCCCATGAAATACTTGAAAGAGGTTTGAACAAGGCGATGAAGCGAAAATGTTCGAGATAATTTGTCTCTCTTGATCAATGAGAGGGTAAGAAGATTCTCAATTGCTTCGGAGAACCTATTTTTTATGTTAAAAGTTAACTAATATGAGGGTGGAGACCTTACAGGAGAGAATTAGCGCAGAAACTCAACGATTCCGGTAAATCAGTGGCACACATCGGCTCAAAAAGTTCCTGGGGAATGCTGTCTGGCTCCAAGAAAGACATGGCTGCTAATATGCATTGACTCTTTGTGTCGAGAGACTTATATGATATCTCCCAAAGCGCGTTGATGGAACGATTACCGGTGATCCCGTGGACTTCGCTTGGATGTTGATTGTAAAAGTTGAGGAATTCTGAGATCGATAAAGCACGTCGGTGAATCAAGCCAGCCATTGTAGAGATGGCAAGAGCATGCCCACTCAACTTTTCAGAAAGTTGAAAAGCTGAAATGGTTTCATCTTTTTCAAGCTGCATACTAATGTCTGCCGATAGCAGATGGAGCAGGAATCTTAAACCGGTATTATTGTCCCAGTTTGCGATTTCCATCCCACAATCAGCCAGTTCGAAACCGAACACAGGGTTACGACAAGTGATGATAGCTTGACCCCTGCTAGCGAGAGGCCAGAAATCTCGAACTAAATCCAGGTCCTCAGCATTATCGTATACAATCAACCAGCGGCACTCTAGTAGTTATTAGCCTCTTGTATATAATCTAGACGATTTCTGACTAACGGGTATGCTGTAGCCAGTTCAAAACTAGTGCATGATTTTCGTTATGATCTCCCTGCTTAGCATCTGGTAATCCGAGTCGCATAGCAATATCTGTGAAACTCTGTCGAATAGAAACAAGCTTTTCGCTATGAACCCAAAATAGAGCATCGAGGTCCTCCTGGCGCAATTTCTGTTCAGCATATCTTAGGGCAATGGTGCTCTTACCTACTCCACCAAGACCATGGATTGCCAACGAGCTGAAGCTAGTGGAAGTGTCAATTCTGCTAAAATACTGGTCCATTTTCTCAATAACGTCTACGCGGTCGAAAAAGCGGAACGTCCTAATCGGCGGCAGGATAATGCATGGAAGCTTAGCTTGGCCCTCTAACAATGGCACAAGGGAAGTTATTTTAAAGAAGCTGGAAGTAGTGGCTTGGCTCGCTCTTTTCCCGTGGCCTTGCTCTGCAGTGTGACCAGTGGCCTGGCTCAGCTTTTCTGAGCGCGATAACGACTGATCGACTTGCTTGGCAACGGATGAGTATTTTTCCTCAAGAGGCTTCCAGTCATCTGGCAAAAGAGGGAAGTTAGCTCACACAATGAATCAAGGGCGATGGCGATTACGGGGGTCTTACCAGGTACCGAATCCACTGGCAAATCATTTCGCATGAAGTTGATCACATAAGTCAAAAAATTCAGCAATGCAATGCTGGATTCGATACACGACTCTTGGAGCTCTACAGAAAATGTTTCTGCTCGGCTAAAGCAGCTATTGAGAAGACTCATTTTATAGAAGAAATCAGAAATCATACGACAGGTTCGTGATACCGCCGGTTTCTCGTCTCGGAGAATCTGTATAGCGCAAATTAGTCTTGATATAACGAAAAGATGTGATAAATGCATGTAAACCTTGATGGTCAACCAGATCAAGCCCCATAAGACTGATGGGCTGATCTTAGAACTGGTCTTAAATATCCATGTATCCGTGAAGACCTTCAACTTTGCCAAACCGGGTTCGAGGACTGCGAATTCTGTAAAGGTCGACTCGTCACCGCACTGGTCGTGCAGCATATCCCAGAGGTCGTCCCAAGCACCATAGTCAAGCACTTGACGAAGGTCATTGGGCTCCAACTGGCCACGGCAAGAACTGACCGTTGACATCCATTTCTCTACTAGTATCCGTTCTCTGTGACAATATAAGTAACTATTGTAGGCGCAGCACTCGAAGAATTGACGCGATTACATTTGAGAGCCCTCCATTAGATCAAAGAATCCGTCGCTCCCTGCTGCAAACGGATGTATTGATAAAATAACGAATAGAACAATTTACAACCTGAGACTACACTTAACCTAGATGTTAGGTGGGAGTTGTAGCCGATAGAAAGTGAAGTAAGGGGGGACAGAGCAAACAAGCTCAGGCGGGGGAAGTGGAGAAATTAAATCTTGAAGTACTTAGGTGCGGACGTAAAAAAGGCAAGCCTCAGAGATTGGCTATAGAGAACTTCGTAGGTCAAGGCTGGAAAGTAATTGGTTTAGCTTATTATAAAGCAATATTACTGGTTTTTATTTGAAATTTGATTGAAAATATAACTTAATAACTTTTTTAAAAAAGTGATATTATTAACTTTATAAATATTAATAATTAAAATATAAAAAATAAATTTATTTTATAATATTTATAAATTAAAATTAATTATACTAGTTTTTAATTAATTTATTATTTATATATTTTACTAATTTGTTTTAATTTATTTTAATTCGTTTTAATTTGTTTTAATTTGTTTTAATTTGTTTTAATTTGTTTTAATTTGTAAAAAAATAAACAAGCACATATTTATATAATCTTACATCGCCATTTAAAGCATTGCTACTATATTTTCTTTAATCCCTATGTGACACCATCGCTCACCAAAATCTGGCGCTTAAGGGACAACCGAGCGACTGGTGCAACCTCTATCCCTTTACTCCTAGACATTATTCTTCCCTGTCCAGCTTGTGTTCAATTGGGTGACCGGCAGATTGAATGGCTGCGGCCCGTTCTTGTTGACTTTCGATAGCTCTTCGAACACGTGAGCAACGCGTAGAAGAACCCCGTCCGAGAAAGCCTTAGTAATAAATGTAATAGAGTAACTAACCTGATTAGCAGAGAAGACCAGACAGAACCGTAGAGGTTAGTACTCACGGCATTCCAGGGGCGATTCTGACCAGGTGTGGCTCACAGTCCTCAAGCTGGATAGCAGTGTTCTCGGGATAGAAACCCAAAGGAACACCAATCACAGGAAACCCCATCTTTGCAGCCAGGTCATTCCCAATGCCAAAAGAAGATGGGACGACAAGAACGTCAAGGTTGTACTTGTCCATTGCCCCGAGAATGCCTCCTTCACCACCAAAGAAGCGTTCCTGCTCGACCATCTTGTTATATTTCTCGCTCTCAACATCAACCCCTTCCGCTTGCGTCCACAGGAATTTTCCAATATCTCGGCTCGGGTATTCTTCCTCTTTGTGTCTCTTCGTAAACTCGATGATGTCTTCCGCGGCTTGAATGTCATGTGGATTATTCTCAACTGTGCTTAGATAACGCACAATATCTCGTTTGAACTCCGAGGATCTCACGATCCCTTTGACTTGCTGGTTAAGCTTTTTGAACTCGTCAGCAGCAGGGAAATCAGCATTGTCAATAACTTGTGCACCCGCAGAGGCTAATGTCCGCAACGCTGCTTCAAATGAAACCATGATGGGAGATGTCGGGTTGGCAGGAAAACTGTTGCGAGGAACGCCGACAGTAACGCCACTCAAATCAGTTCCACTGCAGAATTTTACGAAGTCCGGGATTTCTTTGAATGGAATGTTCCATGTCCTTTCATCACGTTCGCTTCTTCCCGCCATGTTGTTGAGCATGTAGGCGGCATCTTTTACCGTTCGCGTGAGTGTACCGATGACATCTTGTCGGCTTGATATTGGGATTGTGCCATCATTGGGGACGAGACCGCGACTCGGCTTCAGTCCAACGACGCTGTTAAACTCTGCAGGCTCTAAAATGCTATTGAATGTCTCCAATAGTATTAGATATAATTGCCAACGGTGTTAGAGAAGGGAGATGGAATATGGAGTCACCTCAGTGCCAATGGCTGCAGCCGACAACCCAAGAGCGACAGCCACGGCCGAGCCAGAACTGCTTCCTTCAGGAGTAGAGTTTGGATAGTATGCTCCGAGTGTCTGGCCGCCCCTGGGACTCCAGCCCGCGCTAACGTTCAGGCCTCTGAAATTGCCCCATTCCGAAAGGTTGGTTTTTCCAAGAATGACTGCGCCAGCGGCTCGTAAAGTGGAAACCACCGAGGATTCAACAATCGGCTTGGCGCCGAGAAGTGCATACGAACCAGCTGAAACATCCAAATTGTCTTTTGTTGCGATGTTGTCTTTAACTAGAATAGGGATTCCATGTAGAGGCCTTCAAAGCATTATAAGTATTAAGAGCGTTAGCCTAGGATAGAGGGGCAACCGCACCCTCTGCTCCCCTTCTCCCTGCGTTCCTGGTCTAATGCCAATGCGAGACTTAGAGCATCAGGATTGAGCTGTAAGACGGCCTTAAACTCCGATGCCTCCTCGATCCGGGAAGTATAGGCTCTGACGAGATCGACCGAGGTAATGTCGCCTGCGTTGAGATGCCTGGAAAGCTGTTCGACGGTGACGTTCGCCAAGGACGGGATACTGCGACGCCCTAAGTGTATGTGTAAGCAACTAGACCCAAGCAAGATGTTTTCCGTACTTACCTGACTGCTTGACGTCAATTTCTCGCGGAGAGCGCCTCCAAAGATGCGAAGATGGGGATTGCATAGCTAATAATATGACTAGGCATATGATACCACCAAGTAGTTGATGTAACAAAGTAGTACTTGGGAATTCCATATATTAGGTTTAGGGCATGAGCAAGGAAACCTCAACCTATATCGCGAATCTAGCAACGCAGGGGACGGATAGTGGGCCAAAACAAAGTGGGGAATCTGTCTAACCTCTGATTTTCGGATGCCCGACTTGTAAGTACCTAAAGTTATGTATACTGTACTCTGTACAGCGACACACCGCTTTCATAAGCCCGCGTCAATCGATCATGTTCAGTCCCCACGCAACTTCCATGATCTACACTTGGACCTTCTCCATCTGGAACTTGTGCTTTTCATATCAGTACTCTAGGGGTGTGAATTGCATCCCTGGGATATTAGATGGGTAGGGTTAAATTCAGTCACATCTCACATACGACCATTTGGCACTGGCTCGGCGGATGGTATTCATCCAGTGTCAAGTTGAATCAATGGTACGCATACCTCGTGATAGTGTGCAGACAGGACTTACGTGGTTGACTCTTCGCGCAACTTCTGGCTATGGGACACTCGATCTTGCAAATCCTGCTGCACCTCTAATAAAACCGATATTATTCCTGAATTGCGAGATCAGCATGTATATATCGACCCGCTCCAAACTGCGTTTGTCACCATTGACATACAGAACTACTCTTTAAGGAGTGCGTTAGGGGTCAACGTGGCCCTAACAGTGCTCAAGGCCGAAGAAACACTGATCTCGAGAAATGAAAACCAACACATGCAACAGAGTCGCTGGCAGAGCTTTGGTGAGAGACACGTGGAACACAGAACTACACGAGCCTCTATTACATACTTACAAGACAGGCTTGACAGGCCCGAGCCCTAGTGCTATCGTCCATAAGGGCGTGTTTACAATATGTATTAGAGTTAACTACCTGTCATATATAATATCAGGCGTGATAACCGGTCCTTGAGGTGTGGAAGCTCGTGGTTGATACACCTAAGCCTAGCTTGTAGATTAACACCCTATGGGAAAGAGTCTTCTTTGTATGGACTTAAGAGGTTTGCAATACAAACAGGAAAGAAAAGTGGCTATGATACTACGTAGTTTTGCCAAAGAGGTTAAAGAATTAACATTAATCTAAAACATTGATTTTAAATTAAGGTAAGCATGTACCTTTCGCCCTCGCCGTCAACTGTCTTATACCAACGATTTTAGAATACGACCTGAAAAATGCGAAAGTCTTTAGAGCCCAGGTCCCACGAAAGCGAAAAAGGGGACATGGCCGGCACAGAATATAAATATAAACCAGGCAGCTCGATCAGTCATTGTACGCTAGCTTACATATATCGCAGCGCTTCCAGCTCATACGCATAGGCTTCTCTTCTACTACCTTCACCATACGTGTAACAAGAGGCCGCTCGGCCTTGCCTGTCACAGTATTTACTGATTTTAAATCAGCTTTACTAAATTTCAACTTTGACAATAGCACAATTAATAATACCACGACAAATAAAGATCTCTCCAATAGGTCTCGGATTCCCTCCATTTTCACTTTAACAAAAGAGGTTCAAAAGTAACTTGTGTTTAAAGCAACTAACTAATCTAGGCATGTTACAGGTTATATGCAACTCATTTATTTATTCGATAAAGCATTAGCAATATAGCTACAACCATGCACCTAAAGAACAAATGCCTTTCCTATTTCAAAAAGGTAATACCTAATAATAATAAAGAAAGCCTTAAGTTTGCGCTTAATTAATTTAAATTCGCTTGTCTTAGCTCAATTTAATCGTCATTATGCTACGATTATAAATCATCTTTTATTTATCCTTTTAAAAGCTAGGTGACTTAAAGTGGAGTAATAGGTCTTTTTGCATATGCTAGATATACCAATAAAATGCTTCCCCAAGCCTAATATTAATGTCTGATTAGATGCATCTGCCCCGCATTCCCTATAACCGGCCTATGTTATTCGCCCAGAGATAATCCTACAGGCGGTGAGTACTCATTATTCTACATCCCAAAGGACCTTAGTATTGTAGTCGAGTTTAAATCATACGCGAGTAGACAAATTTCGCAATGTTCAAATTACAGAGCCAGCGGATGTTCGAAAATAGCAGATGGGTTCCTAATCGGGGAAGTCTTGCCTACTTAGAGGCCGTGCAATATTCTACAGGTAAGCAACGTCACAAAAAAGCAAAGCGTTTCTCAACCTGATCTCGCTTTTTGGAAGACGAAAGACCATCAAACGAAATCCTCCAGGGCTATCTCTACGATCATGAATTAGAGGATTGGCTTCACCAACGCAATAAATTCGAGGCGGATTCATTGCCCACAATTCGGCTACTTTTTTGCGACCGCATAGGGTGGAAACCTCTTGGATTTGCAATGTCGGGATCTTCATTCATTACCCTTGAAGAACAGTTCAGTCTAGGGCACCAAGTCCTCCCTTTACTCTCTAAAAACGCAGGCCAGCACTCATGCTGCCTGAAATACGTCAGAGATCGCGACACATTAGAGAGCCTTGGTAATGTCACCTTCTCAACTTGAACTAAGTTCCCCTCTTTACTAAGGCCATCTCACATTAGAATTCACTGTAAAGTGGCCACAGATGTATCAGATAGGCAACTGTGGCTTTGCTCTGAGATATGATTTCCACGCAAGAAGAACAGTATGCTTTGCACACGGTTGGGACATGGTTATTCAAACAGATGCAGTCCCAGCTAGGGAAGGATTCAAATCGTATTTCGATGAGATAGAAAAGCATATGAGGCCGGCAAAGCGCTTCTGGTCTCATCCTTTGTTCTTACCCACAGTGTTCCTGGCCGAACATATCTCAAGAGCAAATAGATTCAGGGCCAGCCTCTCATCACAAGTTATACAACTAGAAAAAGAACTCGGCATTACGAAATCGGGACAGCTTTCATGGAAAGAAGCTAAAACATTCGAGGCTATCCAAAGATTGATATCGGACCGCCAAATTCGAATGAACCTAACAGCCGAATTAAACTCGCGGATTACGGACACCACTAATTTCATAACCACATTGGCGTGGATGAATCGGCATTGCCAGTTTCTGGAGAAATACAAGGATGTGGTGCAAAATTTGAATCCTCATCCCGATCAGAATGAGCACAGGAAGTTGGAAGAGTACTTAAATTGTCTAATCGACAATGCCATTTCCATGACCTCGAACGTCGATGGACTTAAATCGAGACTCGAGCTACAGCTTAGTGTTGTGAGAAAGAAGCTTCGCCCCATATATATGATAGATCTACTAATAGCACCATTTTGACTAGTTGTACAATTTTGTCGCCCAAGTCGACAACGATTTAAACGTTCGGATGGCTTATCGGGCTGGGCTTGATGGTACGGCAATGAAGACACTCGCCTACGTCACAGCTATCTTCCTACCACCAACTTTCGTAGCTGTAGGTGATTAAGCACTCATTTCTGGAAGAACTGCTAATACTCTTCGTGCTTTCAGACAGTGTTCAGCATGTCCATGTTCGACTGGCAGGCATCAACAGGGTCCCAAGAATCAGTGGTGGTAGTCCCTGACTTCTGGATTTTCTGGGTGGTCAGTGTACCCTTGACGCTCGTTGTCTTGGTTGGCTGGCGCTATTGGTTGTACTTTGAGAAGAATGCGCTTCAAAGCGAGTACAACGTGCGACAAGCGGACAAGCAGTTTGGCCGCGTGAGACGGGCGAATTATGCTGAGGACTCTAGCAAAGAAAAGGTATACACCGTGCCCAGGGTATAGTAACAGCTAAGTCAAACAGAGGATCATCCATATTGGGAAAGGCTGTGAACGGCATGTGGCTAGTAGCGGCGATGTGGTCTGCCTGTACGGGAGCGAGGTTTGATCACGCTACGAGCTTCAGGTTCGGATTAAATGATTCGGAATTTTATAAAACCGCAATATATGGATGTCACAAATCCTACTACTAAATTACTGATGAAGCAACCAGGTAAAATTTGTATGGAAGATTGGTATTACGTTAACGGAGAACAATGACGCCCGATACTAGAACGCGGGCCCACACCAATAATTAATAAAACCACTATGCAGTACTCCGCTATTGCAGTGAATGAGGATTTACTAACAGCGTTTAAAGAGGGGATCACAATCTATCTAATGTATTTAATACAAAACCCCGCTCCTAGCTCTCACGACATTAAGATATCTCTAAGCGACCGTATTCACGAGAATTATGCTGGCCCTGGATTTGGAGCTATAGGCAACTATCCCACCCGCTGCTACCATCCTTCAGCAATTGCCCCTATGGCGTAGTGGTAGCGCGTGTCACTTGTAAAACCTCCTTAATACAAGACCATGACAAGGTCTCTCGTTCGATCCGGGATGGGGGCATTTATTCATAGTGTTGGTTTTTTTTCGTCAAATAAAAAAAACTTTACTATGTTTATGCTTTAACTATACATGTGTAAAAGGAAGAATTTACAACATTTTCAAAGTTAATTTTACGTTAGGCAACATCCAACTAAGCAGTGGAACGCCAAGGGCGGTCTTGACGAACCATTTTAGTCACTAAATGGCAGCCTAGAAGGATCAAAAAAAGCGGCACAGGAAGGTGGCTTGCTAGTTGCGTAACGCCTTATATATACCGTTGATTTCACCATAGGTTAACAGCGTCGTCCTTCTATGGTATCCTACCATATTTAAGGCGCCAGAGGTGAGATAATATCTGAGTATATTAGAGGATCCAATATCACATTACAAATTCGAGAGTTAGCACGTCCTATTTTTCTCCCTCACATCTTTATATTTCAACGTCGCAACTTCATCACTATATACTCCAACCAGATCTATACACCACGCAGATCCAAAATATTTGGCGCTTGTATGGCCTCATCGCAGCCATACGAGCCCTCGCCCAAGACAATGACATCCCTGACCTAATATCTGATGGTCCTTTTGCTTTGCGCGTTAAAGGGAGAGGTTGCAATAGCTCGATTGACGGTGAGACATAAGCGGCATGTTTATAAAACAATGCAAGTATCAATAATGCTAACAAGACTGTGCTAGGCTACCTCTACACTGTCGCTCCCTCTTATCCTCAGCAACAGCTGTTCCTAAGCTATAACGCAGGATCTGCCCCTGTAGCGGACAATTCGTCTTACCGCTTTTACTTCAACTACACCGGGAGGATGGAGTCAGGGGATAAACAGCTGGGATTTTTCGTTTCGGACATCACAGTTGGAGAACCGAATTCCGTCGGCCTAGTGGGTAAGGCTATGTCCTTGGAGTACAGGCCGAATACCAATGTTGCGTTGCCGGTATTCGGTGCGAGCGCGAGTATTGTTGATCTTACTGGCTTCGATGAGGATCAGAAAGCATTCCTCAATTACTACACCGACGACATGACGTATAGCGCGAATCAGCCGGGAAACTTCAGCTTGGACATTAACTATTGTAAGTTTATTAGCTTGGATGTTGATGAAGGAGATCTGCTAACCGACATTTTCAGATAATTGGGCGGTATGCTGGCAAACCTACTATGCTATTTCCGGACCTGCTTTATCATGGGTTACCACCGGCCAACCTCACAACCCAACTTGCGAACTTGTCGACCTACTTAGGACTGGCTTGTAGGTCCTAATTGATCTAAAGACGTAACATTTTGCTCTTGGGGGCCCTTTGAAGTTGTAATATAATTGGTCTACAACACCTCGTTCTCAGATTAAGATATAAATGCAGAGGCGCTAAACTTCGATTATTTGGATTATAGCGTATTACTATCTCAAGTAGATCTCATATGTCAAATTTTACCCCATATATACCGCTCTAACGCATTTGATACCCTGGGGCTTTGGGACCTTATCGATCACAGGTGAGCGGGAGCAGGTAGCAAACTATATGAATTAATACAGCTTTTAGTAAGGAGAAGCGCAGCCACGTACCCAAGTACTCATGTACATATGTAACATTGCTAATCAATAGCTCTAGCTAATTTAAAACTGAAGGAGCACTTTTGGAACGAGCAAAAGGGAGCAGAAAAAGAAAGGAAAGCTTCACACCTTCCTACAGTAGCCTGTTAAATTTTGGCAATCAACTGTTTTTACTAAATTTCAATTTAACTTACTACCTGATTTTTCTTTTACACTTCGTACTTCGTTCAGTTCTTCCACATTGGTCAAGTCCTACCTCATGACTGAGCTCCCTCAAGTTTGCAGTAGCCCAAGTGAGCATACCGAGTGGGTAAAAGAAGAAGTACAGACCTGGTATCTAGCACGAGGGGGAGATGGTGATTGGACGCCAAGTATTGACATCTTAAAGTCTCCCCGGGAATCGAACCTAGATTAGTGGAATCAAAATCCGCTGTAATAACAGAAAACAATAATAGTCATATAGCATAAGCATACGATAAAGCTCTAAATGTAGGAGAAGAGATGCACAAAACACATTAACTGGACGGAAATAGTCGTTGTTCTATTTATAATTTGCCCTCAGGGATGCGCGTATAAGCGTAGTGCCATCCCTCAGTTTGCACTGTATAACGCTAGATTAGCAATGAACGGCAGTAGAACACAAGACGTGTCGATTGTATAAATGTCAGAATATCCTCGAGAGCCCTAATGATGAGTGCCATGGGAGCCGCTTTTAGTGCACTTACTATCTTCCCGTACTTTGTAGTTCTCCTCCGCAATCCTCAACACATCCATGTCTAGATCGACAACAGACATGCCCTCCGCAGGACCTAATCGTCCTAATGCTCCGATATGTGGAACACAGACTTGGCTAAGGCCTGCGAAGCTTGTGTTATCCCCTTTCTCAGGTGGACCACCAGCGTTGACGAATACAACGGCGCATGTGTTTTCGAATGCGCGAGCCACGACTGTGCTGTTAAGAAACAAGGCCTCTCCGTCTGGGTTCAGGGCGTAGCCCTCATCTACCACATCTCGCATAGTCCAGAACGACGGAACACAGATAATCTGCGCGCCATCCGCAATGAGCTCCCGGAATGCCTCGGGAAAGGCCAAATCCCAGCAGATAAGCAGGCCCATGCGACCAAGAGGGGTGTCGAAAGCCTTGTGAGGTTCGTGAGTCGATGATACGAGGTGGCGCCGCTCTGGGTGCCATAGGTTCTTTTTCTGGTATCGCGCACCAATCTCACCATTCGCCGAGATGAAGTAGGCGTTATTCTGCAGAGAATCCCCTTCAGGTACGATAATTGTCCCCGGAATGATGCAGACATTAAGTTCTTTTGCCAAGTCCTGATATTTTTGTATGCACGAAAAAGACTCCGCACATGAGGCCTTGAAGCCCGGCTCATCAGGGACCCATGATGTGAGATGGTATTCTGGTAACACGACTAGGTGACAACCTTTAGCAGCAGCATCTCGTATAAATGATATCGCTTTCTCGAAGTTTTGAGTTGGCGATAATGGCTGTATGAAGTGTAAGCAAGTGTGAGACGCATATAGGTTATATATAAGTAGTGCATGGAAATATGCAGCTTATAGTAGCACAAAGAGGGGTGTTCCACTTCACCAGGGCCCCGCGGACAGATTGAGGGGGGTATAGGGGGCGCTTCGATACACAAATCGCCATTATCTATAGAGTGGGATGAGCACTCACCTTGGGGTGAAGCTGCACTAATGCGATCTTGTAAATGGGTGCCATTTTCTGATGTTGGCTTGGACAGACTTAACGCAAAGCGCCGAAGTTTTGGAGTAATGGTGTGGAGCTGCAAGTAGCCGCACCGCCACAGCACAGCCACAACTCCGTCTTCAGGACCGAATATAGCAAACTGTACCAATCGGGTCTAATCGCTTCCTGTGACTTATTCTCACACCCCCCTACTATCTGGCAAGTTTCGCATTGTTCAATATCTTTTAATGGGGTACTACCACTATTTTTTTCTTTGGAATTGCTACGTATATTGATACTAGAAACTCAATTCTCGCACCATCTCAACTCCTAGGTATCTCCTATACCCTCGCAGTACCTCTCAACTATTCCGAATCAAATTTTATCATAGAGTTGGTACTAAATATTGAGTGCCGAGGTTCGTATTTGAAATTACAGTAGTCTCTCACCTAATCATTTTGATACCTGGCCCGTTATCTCTCGCCTCCCAACCCTTGAGTTCTCTCTGAAACGCCCATTGTTGGACATCCTCGAAATTCCTGCAAGTTGCAGGAGTACGATGATAAAGTATCAACCATTCCTCAAATGGAGCTCCTTCATAAGGAATCCCTGCTTCCTTTTTCCACACCGATGCAGCAGTATTGCTTGCGCACATAATTCCTTGTAGAAGGCGGTCGACGCAGTCTGTACTCAATAGCAATTAGTCCCAATAAATGCACTAGCAGAAATATCAAGGAGGTTCCGCATACGCTGTACATGGCGGAAAATTTCTTTCTTAGGATTTCCATTCTCATCATAGGGTGAGAATTTTGGCATGTCTCGGGTATAAAGAGTACGCCTGATAGTATCCTACCAAGTTATCAGTAAATGTGAATCTACTTATTTTTTAACGATAGTTGTCTAATAACTTACTAGGCAGTGTAGTTGATGAAACATTTCTAGATTGATTAGATGCTCCCCGTCTGGCAGCTCGAATGTTTCGTTTGACGTCAACTTCTTCATTTCTTCACGTGAAACTCGGGTTGCAACACCACCTAGATTGGGATTTAATTAGTCAACCTTTGGCATACCGTAGAGTCTGTAAAGATTACATACGGTGGTAAAGGTCATGCCACATCTTATTTCTCGCTGCTGTTGGCGGACCAGCATATCCAGTAGTAGATAATGTTGTTGTCCTGTATGAGACAGCTGGCTCGGCAGGTGCTGCAAGCAGTTAAATTCACCAAAGCAAGTAAAATATCGCTACAACATTGACGTACAATAGACTGCTAAAGTAGGGTCCTGTCCCTTAGACCTAATTACAACAAGAGCAATCGAGGCCCCAATTGCAAGAGTATAGAGTATGCCAAGATGGAGGATATGCCAATAACGCTTCTTGTAACTCCGATGATCACGAAGCTGATATGTATAACCTTCGACCTCTGTGGAGTTCGTTGATCGAGAAAGAAGGCTTTTCTTGTCCTCTTTCAGGTCAATATCGGACGTTACGTCCTGGCTGTCGCTTCCGGGCATTTTAGGGAACATTTGATGGTGTGGGGACAGAAAATATAATTTTGAAGGCCAAATATAAGATCAAAGATTGAAATCAAAAAGAGAAGCAAGGCAAGCGATGAAGATAATTTAAGAGACGAACGGAATGAAATGGATGATAGAAGGATAGAATTGGATTGATCTACCGACAAAATTAAGACCATCGCCCACCTTCATGAAAAGATACAATTATCTAGAGATCACGTTGCATCGTCTAATCCTAGGTATCCTTCTTGACGCTGAGCTCCCGAATTCGTTTCTACTTCAAATATTTCAATCGCATGGCTTCAACGATCGCATCAAGCCTAATCGATAGCCAATCGGAACTTTTCACTGTCGTTTGGCTCTTTTCCACAGGCTACGTGTATCGTGCAAATATGTGGCACAGCTTAGACAACTGAAATCCGAGTCTCGTGAGTCTCTGTATCACACTACCAATGTATTATGTTAGATATATAATCTCGCTCCAGCCCTCCAAGAGTCTGCTTTAAAACGATGTGCATATTATGCAGTAAGCTGCAGCCGGTATCCCTTCCCGTGTTAAGTCAATAGGCTACTCCCTCACTTTTGATCATACGATGTGATAGTGTTATCCCTATAATCAAGCCTGCAGTCTTATTTTGGACTCGGCTGTGGCACTCGGTTGGCAGCCCCGGCTTACAAAATCGCGGGGCAGACTTCGACACGCTATGTAGGACTTATTGCATCATCATGACCTTGTGATCGAGATCGTAAGAAAGGAAAGCCCAAAGATAATTGAAGATAAGCGGTTGCGGTGTAGTCGTCGGGCTTAATTTCCCTTTCTAGTAATTACGTTACACTCGCCATGAGATTGTAGTTATGTACGGTTCTACTTTGGCGCCGCTTCGTTGCCACTTCGGTGCATATGCAGAATGCATTGAGAGGGGCGACTGGTGCTATGTAGCTTCCAATAGTCTATAGGGAATTACGCATACCCCCGAGCGCCTCGCCCCATGGGACCTCAAGCGGAAAGAAGTGGGACAACAAGATCATAGACGTTGATGGGGTCTGCTGAGGTCCTGGCCAGGCCAGATGGGCTATTACTGCAACAGCCTATAAGATCCAGGAGCAAATGAAAGCCTCCAGGCCTGCAGTAGTTTCACTGCATCTATCTTTGCGAAAGCGGTCAGTTTTGCATGATCACCTGCATGCTGACTGATACATAGCTATGATGCCTACACTATGAGGTTGAACTCGATGCGCATAGCTACCGGAACAGGATGACGGGGAATAATGCTCCATTAATGAATCCTAATGGATGTTGAGGGAAACACGTGAACATGGATCCAAGCCAAGGGACTCGGGACTCGGGAGGATCATACACTAGTGTGCCGCCAGCCTTATCTCAATCAAGCTTTGTGGGGACGCATATGCAGCTTCTCGCGACAAAAGACCCTACATATAGATCTCAATGTGGAGTAGCATTAGGGAGAAGAACTGTATACCCCTGTCATAGTTTGCTACCTAGTCAAAGTGTCTTGCATACTCCAGAACATATCATCCCAGCTACGGCGGGGTTGGCATATTGATGATTTCCTGTGTCTTGGTGACTTGTTGTCTCATTGGCGCTTCCCTCTCCTTTGCAAGTGCCAGTATTTCCTCGGGGTCTCTACATGAATGCCATGTATTAAAATCAGGATATGCGACTGGATTACCCGCCACCCAGTGAAACGTAATCAAGCCGGTATCACCACTGCACATTATCACTTGTCGGATAATCTCTAAACAGTGGTCTTTTACATGGCCAATTGTCAGTTTTGTTTTAGCGTAGAGAAAATCTAGCAACTGCACACACCGATATGGTTTTTCTGGATTTGAATAGGTTTGTCAAAAACGCCACCGGTGTTTTTGTAGTACGGGTATTTATGGAAGGTGAATTTGCGCACCAAGTCCTATTGATGTCAGTGAACAAGCACAACGCTCAAGTCGCCCTCTCTTACTAGGCAATGTAGCTGATGAAACATTTCGAGGGTGGCCATCATTCCTCCACCATTCGCATCTCCAAGCTGCACCGTAGAGTTGAACCATTCATCTCCTTTATCTTTTCTTGCTGACTTGACTTCCTCATGCCCTACGCTGAGCACGACCGCCGTGCCGTCCACCCAAGCTAGATAACAATGAGCGAGCGTTTTTAGAGATCGGAAAATTCTTCTGAAGAAGGCGCTACTAACGGCTCGTTGTGAATCTGGCCCATGCAGCGTCTATTTCGGGACTTGGAGGTCCTCTATAAGGTGTAATAGATTCAAAACTGCCTAAAAACTTGACATTCTGACGCAGGAATTTAGTAAATCCTGGGGTGGCTCTCGGAATGTTAGCTTTTCTCGCTGTAAGGACCCAAATCCGAAGGACTTACACCAATCTAATGGCGCTTGGCACTCGTAAGAGCCAGCAAGATAAAATGCAATAGAACCGAGGACAAAAAATGTCGCGCTGCATAAAAAGACAAATCCATAAATCCAGTATCGTCGCTTCGGGCGCTGTGGCTGGGCTGGTTTCGGAGATTCGGCCTCATCTATGCTCAGTTTCTCATAGCGATTTGCTCGATGTTGAAATTTGATGAATGGATTCATGATTAATTGTGTCGATTTAGATACAAGCACTAAAATTCTGTACCAAGAGTTTTTGAATCCAAGTTGTTGAAAACCCAAGGTAAATAGAAGGGTTACCAATGGAAAAACGATAGTGGGATAGAGCTTGACCCCATCGATTGAACAGCATTAGGGCCATAACCATGGACATGTACTTTGTCTTAGGTGGGGAAACTCCATCAACTCCATTTTGGTGAATCATGATGCTGTGTAGGAAGCTAGAAGTGGCGCAAATGGGCATCTCATGATCAGTGCAACATCTGCATCTCACATACATTAGCGGCTTTAAGGCGACAATCAATATCTTTGGCTGTATCGTTACATCGGACATCTGAATAGCGGCTAATCCTGTATATTTAAACCGTAGATAAACACTTAATCTTCTAAAGCATAATTTTCGAGCCGAATAGGAAGCTACTAAAGCATCACTGGGGGCACGACATAAGTAATGTCAACAAGAAGCACTTGTGATCTGACATGCAGCTAAAGCAAAAGTTTTCCGATTGGTTAGAGATATCAAAAAATTGATAATATGATATGCTAACAGGAAGAATGTTACATTAAAAAGTTATTTCGTTCAGGTTGAAGATCCGAGATTCTGGCAGAAAATGCAACGTTGGTATAGATCCTTGAAGTCCTCAGTGAGCTGCATGATATTTCGTCATTGACAGCAGTGGTTGCGAATTCCATGGAAAGAAGCCAAAGCTACAGCAGATGTTAATCTGATATTATACTTCCTCATCTATAAAGCATGGATTGTGTCGCTGAGTTTCATTGTTTAAGACGCGACTATTATCATCACAGTCTTCCTCATTAGGTACACCCAACAATTTCCTATCGGTTCATCCGTTTAATTTGACAACCTCTGTCAATATGAGATTTACATCCAAATCTGCAGCCCTTGTGGCCTTTCTCTACTGCGGTGCTGCTATTGCTACCCCTATCAGTGAGTCCTTGTTAAAGCTAATATTTGTTGTTTCAAGACTGATGATCCAACAGACAGAGCCGGCCCATCAGGGCAACTGAACCACGTCGCGAATCGGGACACTGACGGACCCGTATCTTATTATAAGCGTGACACCGATGGACCAGTACTAGTAGGCTACTACGACCATGGCAGTGATGTCGAGCCTGAATCTAAGCGCGACACCGATGGACCGGTACTAGGCGGCTACTACGACCATGGCAGTGATGTCGAGCCTGACTATAAGCGCGATTCTGATGGACCGGAAACATATTAATGAAACCCTGCTAGCTAGTTGGTCAGAGGGGATCATTCGAACCCCGACAGCGGTAGAAACTTGTCAACCAAAGTTAGCGCTGAGGTCCTATGTAAGGCGAGGTGGAATATAAGACAGTGAATTTTTGTTGGGGATTTGGATCCTTGATAGGCTTCAGTTTCTTAATTCTTGTTGAAACGTTGAGGGAAGGTTGGTTTTGTTAGGGTATCAAATTGAAATAACTCACCTATCACTGTTTTGTCTTAGCATGTCAAATTACGTGGCCGCAGTTTCTCGTATTAAGATAATATAAGTTTATAGTACTACTTATTTGAACAGAATCTTAGTAGGAAATCAGGTGGTCTGTCGGAGATGTACCTATGTTTTAATTGTGTCGCCTGGGTGGGGAAGGAAAGAATCAGGTTTTAGCCAGATCGGTTTTTTTTCTATATTGTTACGGCCCTAACAATACATAGGCAACTTATAGTGATATGCCTCACAATTGATTCACTCACGATATTGGGGATAAGGTATTAATTAAGAACGCTGTTTAAGATCTCAATCTCAAATAAGTAGAATCTGGCGAGTAATAAGAATAGTCATGTAAGAATTATGATAGCCACAATTCAATACATTGGATTAAATCTTGAGAATTCTCTTCATTGAAAAAAAAACCCAGAATCATCTGAAAGGACATAATACTGTACAGAATCTACAATGCAGCATGTGCATTGTCTCTTCGGAAGTTTGCCGTCGGGTTCTAGCAACGCATAGATTACTAAACGAATCGCCCCGAGCTACACAACCAATCCCAGTACGGCACATGGTAGTTTATGTCCTTCATTCTTACAAATCTACAAGATCGGAGGGGCCCCTTATTCCACACCTCACATAGCGACAGAGATTTAGAGTTCGATAGATGCTCACGTTATCAGCTCCTTTATCAAATCTCTATATCTCACGTTTAGGTAGAGTCGTACTTATAGGGAATAATAACTTGTGCCTCGTACCAAACGGGATTAATAGAACCTATTGTTAAGTCTAAGGAAGAAGAATCTAAATTGAGCGCACAGAGTTGGCATCGCCCTCTATTCAGCTCTGGACCATAACTTTAGCCACTACCTCCGCACGCAGTTGTTTGAGTTGTTAAAACATGCATAAGAGGAAATTCATATTGGAATTGATTGTTGACTTGGTATTGTCCTTGCGATTATTGATCTGGAGACTTGGTGGATTAAGGGAAGATCTCTCGTATAGTAGAGTCGTAATTGTAAGTGATAAGACACTGTGCTACAAGATCATAGTATCTACCTCTTCAATTCCTCTCGCAACGCGGAGGCTTCTCAGAAGCTAAAGCACTACTGAGGCGCTATTTATTAATGTAAAAGACAGTGTCCTCAACGTGGACTAAAATCTTATAAAGTGGTAGCACAGAACTATGTTCTCAAGGCTTTACTGCTTCGCCATCGATGTGTTATCGGTGCCAGCAATACCGGCAGAGGGTGAGAGGGTGTTCGGTAGACCCAGGTTAATACAATCGTCACAGCGGCTCAATATGACTATTAAAACCTTAGAAACGATGCACTGCTTACAGCACTGACCCGGCGATGACACAGAGGCTATCTGGGCTGTGATAGATGCTGCTGACGGCGCCAACGAGTTTATGTGCGATTAGGGATTATTATTTGCAAATACTTGAATAGGGTCGAGTCAACTCAATCGCCAGAATCTGTCAAATAGCCAAATGTGATATTTCAAGGCACCAACCAATCCAAGCGTAAATATAGGGGGTTAGTCGATTGATTTGACTTAGTGGCAACGCTGTCTGAGGCGCGGGAGGTGTTCAAGATACTCAGTGCACGGTAGATTATCACAGGCTCGCGTTCTGCGATCGCGGAGGGGGGGTGGTAAGGAGACCTATAATTACGGGACTAAAAGGCTCATCTATGATCCAACTTAATGTATGAGAACAGTCGCATAACCCGTTTTAAACGTAGACAGGTGAAAGGCATGAAATAGGGCCGTACCTAGTGAGGTTAGTATGGTCGCCAGAGAAGAGAACTTGATATATTACATATGTATATCCTGTTCGACCGTAGTGCTGCCAGCTGCGTGATATTAGCGACCCACTGGCTCCTGCCAATTTCTTGATAGTGAACATTGTGTTAACAGCAGGAATGGGCATGACAGTTATTGTCACGCCGAGTGGCAATATGGATGGAGGGTACACCCAGCTGAACTTAACACTAGATAACCATAGCTCGGCACCCGCGATCTAGGAGCAGCGGCGGAAGGCATGTTCCTCCCCTCCAATCTTATTCCACCCACAATAGACACAGCATACTAGAGAAACTAATGGCCTACAGAATTTCTCCAGCCTTTCACAGTCGTTCATCGCCCCGATTCCACAAATTACTTATTCATACCGCATCATCATGGCAGGATTGACTACAATCTTCACGCCCCCTTCTTGGTGCTCTAATCGATTCGTCGTCTTTGTTGACGACCACGCACCTGGAACCAGCATCATTCCTCCGAGCAGTGGATGGATAGATCCATCTTTTACCAAATGCATACCAACACAATACACCACCTCTTATCCTACCTTCACTCCGGGTGTATGCCCAGTTCACATGCAAATCGTCAAGCACACCTTTGGAACTCACGATGGCAAGACAGTCTGGACGGCAGCATGTTGCCAAAGGTATGTGTACCTCAGTCTGGCTCTCGCCAACCCGTAACTGATGCCTGTAATTGGCGGATTTTCTCCCCCATCTATCGACGATGAGTACTTGTGCACCTCAGCTATCACCACCCCTATGGCCTTCCTGCTGGACCCAAATATATCCACTACTGACGTATACACGACATTACTACTCGAGCTCTGGGTAGAGCATGATCAATTGACAGTGCAATGGGAACCAAGTGACTTGGAGCTCTTCCCTCTTGGTGTGGCTTCCCAATATGAACTCATGATGGGCATCACGGCGCCACCCTCAACGGAAGATGCCGCGACCGGAACAACGGAATTCATAGCAGCGTCTACGACAACACCGAAGCTAACACCGGCAGCGGCTACATCAGCTTCATGGCCGGCAAGTTTCAATACAACAGCCACCACTACCTCTGGAGCTGAACCTTCAACTTCGAAAAATGAAATAGGTGGCACACGTACCAATGACGGTGCCTCGCGAAATTGCAGCGTCTCAATTTTCTACCTCTTTGTGTTTGCCAGCATAATCATTAGCTCGATAGTGTAAAGACCTAACCTGTGGGCTACAACATAGCCTCGGCTATATGATATTCCTCCTGACAAGTAATGACGTTAGGGAATGTTTCTCGCCAAGTTATCCGTCGACATAATGATCCACCGAGCTATTACTCCTACAACCTATATGTAACTTACGTAGCTTAGGAAAAACGATTTCATCTTGTTATGGCACTAGATACTCTTCCCCGCAACCAACGGTCTTTCTCCTTGGGCAACACACCGTAGAACTCGCCTAAGCGAGGGGTACATGTTTAGCAGACATTCGTTCTTCTCCCCGCAGCGTTGGCAAACTAGATCATCGTGGGCTAGAATCTATGATTGGTTGCGCCTATATGGCCATCGGGGAATTTGAGGGGTCATCGGCCCTTCGCCAAGAGTTTCTTCGGCAATGTGTTATTAATTGCCCTTCTCAGATGCCGCCCGGACACGATGCTACCACGGCCTATGCGAGATGTGCAAGTGACGGAACGGTGAACGAACTGCAGTCATTCCCTAGCCTAACATAGAGGCTTGGGGCATCTTTGCGCAGCACAAATAATCTGTGATAGAATTAGCTTCATATGCTAAATAGAAAAGAAGAAACACGAAAAGGGAAAGAGAAGGGAGGAAAGGGTGGAAAGGATGAGTTCGGATATGAGAAATGATATTACTTGTGTATTATTATTATTGATAATACTGTTGCCACTTGCGGCTGCCGGACACGGGACGAACGCACCGTTACTTCTATGATACTCTACCCACATTACCCCAACGTTGCCGTCACGGGCATCGTTGCATTATGTCGCCCGCCTACGTTACGGGGTGTCCTTGCCCGGCGATACATCCGAGCACACATCTGCTCGTATACGGTCTCGGCAGGGCCTACGCAAATACGAAGTAGTCGCGAGTAGGAGCACATTGTCCTTCGTATTAAATAGATCGTGTAGATCGTCCCTCCAATGCCTTAGTGTCTGCCAATTCATCGACCCCCCGTGCTTTCAAGGGAAAAGGGTTCGCCGACATTTCTTCGTAATGTTGTCCTCCACGCTCTACTTGCTCGCGTACCTTGCCGCGCCGGGGCTTGCGCAGGAGGTCATCACAGAGGACTCTGCCTTCTACGGCGAATCGCCTCCGGTCTATCCAACGCGTGCGTGATCTGCCCTTCACATATGCTACTGCGTAAACAGAACTTTCCACTAACAAGGAGCAGCACAGGGTACAGGCACAGGCGACTGGGCAGCCGCCTACGCGCAGGCCCAAGAGATCGTGTCGCAGCTAAGTCGCGAAGAGAAGGTGCGTGTGTAGATGTACAGGGCCTAGGTAGCCACCGTGTTAATGAATACTCGCCTTAGGTGAATCTCACGGGTGGCGTGAGCGTGGACAGCGCTTGCTCGGGTATTATCCCCGCGATCCCGCGCGTCAACTTCACGGGCCTATGTCTCAGTGATGCTGGCAACGGGCCGCGGTCGACGAACTTCGTCTCGAGTTGGCCGGCGGGGCTCTCTGTCGGGGCTAGGTGAGTCCCCCCTCCCCCCCTCCCCCAGCTGAGTTGACGATGCCCATTACTTACGCGACGCAGCTGGAACAGAGAACTTGCTCATAAGAGAGCGGTTGGGAGTGAGTGATGCCGGACTACCTAGATGCGCTATAAGGCAGCTGACTGTTGCAGTGGGAGGCGAGTTTCGGGCAAAGGGGGTCAATATCGCGCTTGGTCCCGTCGTAGGGCCCTTGGGACGAATCGCGACAAGCGGTCGCAATTGGGAAGGTAGGAGAGCTGTAGTATAATTTGCTGACAAACGGGTATTGACAGCTGATAGGCTTTTCTAACGACCCGTACCTATGCGGCGCATTGGCGTATGAGACTGTTGATGGCATCCAGTCGACAGGCGTCATTACGAGCACTAAGGTGATGTTCCCTGATTCATGCCTCGCTCTAACTCAGGCGGCTAACACGAGCCTAGCACTTCATTGCGAACGAACAAGAAAGGAACAGAAACCCCTCGCGAGATGTTTTCGCCGTGTCATCTAATATCGACGATAAAACGATGCACGAGCTATATCTCTGGTTTGTAGTTCAGACTCCTTAACGCATTTCGAGCTTCGTGACTGATACCCGTGTTCCTAGGCCATTTCAAGATGCGGTCAAGGCGGGGACGGGAAATATCATGTGCTCGTACAATCGTGTCAACAACTCGTACGGCTGCTCGAACAGCAAGACGCAAAACGGCCTGCTAAAGACAGAGCTCGGGTTCCAGGTGAGTCACGCCTGATTGAACTAGCATACTTGTATGTTCCTAACGGCTTATCGAAAGGGATTCGTCGTCACAGACTGGGGCGCGCACCACGCGGGTGTCGCGACGGCGCTCGCGGGACTGGACATGGTGATGCCCGACGGAGAAGATTTCTGGGCTGGCAACCTGACCACGGCCGTGAACAACGGGTCTGTGCCCGAGTCTCGACTGGACGACATGGCGACGAGGTAAGAGACGGACATCTCATATCATACTAGGCCATGTTGCTAAAACCTCAGCAGAATCCTAGCCACATGGTTCAAAATGAAGCAAGAAGACAACTTCCCAGCCCCCGGCCTCGGCATGCCCTCGGACCTCTCCGCCCCGCACCAAAAAGTGATCGCATCCTCCCCCAAGAACAAAGACGTGCTCCTCCAAGGCGCCATCGAAGGCCACGTGCTCCTCAAGAACACGAACGCCGCCCTACCGCTCAAGGACCCCAAGCTCATCTCGCTCTTCGGCTACTCAGCCAAGGCCTTCAGCGCCTACACCCCCGGGGCGAGCGGGTGGAACGTCGGCTACTCGCCTCTGACCTCGTCGCAGCCGCAGATCGCGGCCGGCGGCACCATGATCACGGGGGGCGGGTCGGGCGCGAACCAGCCGGCGTACGTGTCCTCACCCTTCGAGGCGCTCAGCCAGCGCGCGTGGGAGGACGGGTCGAGTCTGTGGTGGGACTTCGACAGCGGCAACCCGCAGGTCGACCAGTCGAGCGACGCCTGCATCGTCGTGGGCAACGCGTTCGCGTCGGAGGGGTTCGACCGCGCCGGGCTGCGCGACGACTTCACGGACGCGCTCATCACCAACGTCGCGGCGCAGTGCAGCAACACGATCGTCGTCTTCCACAATGCAGGCGTGCGCCTCGTGGACCAGTTCATCGACAACCCGAACGTGACAGCGCTCATCTTTGCGCATCTCCCAGGCCAGGACTCGGGGCGCGCGCTGGCCGAACTGCTGTACGGCCACCAGAGCCCGTCGGGTAAATTGCCGTACTCGGTGCCGCGCAACGAGTCCGACTACGGCGCGCTGCTGAACGCGACGTTGCCCGACGGGATCTACGCGCGGTTCCCGCAGTCGGACTTCTCCGAGGGCGTGTACATCGACTACCGGGCCTTCGACGCGCAGAACATCACGCCGCGGTACGAGTTCGGCTTCGGGCTGAGCTACACGACGTTCGCGTACGCAGATCTTACCGTCGCGCTGGCCGAGGGGGCGGACTTCTCGCCGTACCCCTCAAAGCCGGTCGTGGAGGGCGGCCACGAGGACCTCTGGGATACCCTCGTGCGGTTGTCCGCGACACTGACGAACACGGGCGAGGTAGCCGGCGCCGAGGTCGCGCAGCTGTACGTTGGCATCCCGGGCGGGCCGGTGCAGCAGCTGCGCGGGTTTGCGAAGCCGACGCTCGAGGCGGGCGAGAAGACGACGGTGGAGTTCGAGCTCACGAGGCGCGACTTGAGCACGTGGGACGTCGTTGCGCAGAAGTGGCTGCTGCAGAAGGGGCAGTACCAGATTTATGTCGGGGCCAGCAGTCGCAAGCTCCCTCTGGCTGCGAGCTTGGAGATTTGAAGGGGGTATTGGAGCTAAGATTCGTTTAGCAGATTCCTTGGTCGTTGGTATGGGTACCTATGAGCACTTTGGCCTTGGGTTAAAGTGCTGTTCTTGTCTTGGACGATGAGCAGCGCTCTTGGGTTATAATTAGTCGTGTACTTCATCGACAATAAGATATGGTGCGCTATGCTGAAAATAGCGAAATGTAATCAATCGAATGTTCATACGGTAGCTTGGCTCACTTGTGATATCACCTAGTGGTCATCTAGAGTACGATTGTTATTCCGGCTGATAATACGTTGTTCCCAACTTACAGTGTGTGTGTGAAGCACTCGTATCGGTTGCACTCGAAAGTCTACTACAAAACGACGGATTCCCAGGGGCATCGAGCATACCACTCCAAAGATCAGTCGCTCGGCTAGCATCTCCGAGCTATCGTTCACAGATTCGCGGTAAAGGAAACAGGTGAACTTTGTAGTCATTACTAATTAATCAATGCCCAACAAGTATCGTTATGCATTTACCACTTCTCGACATAAGGTCGGATGTCGACCTCCCAGGTGAATCCCGAGCGATGCTGGGTGTGCAGGCTCCAATAGGTCTCAGCAATCTTAAGATAAGTGTCAGCAGATGTCGGGACAAAGTACTCATCCACGCTCGCTACTATCCCAAGAACCCCTGGAACGACTTACCGAATCAGCACTGATCTTGCCGTCGGGCGCGCCGCCGTTGACGCCCTTGTACGCCTCGGTCCGGGGCCCCGTGATGACGCCGTCGATGATGGCGTGCGCGACGTGCACGCCCTTGGGGCCGTACTCGCGCGCGATGGACTGGGCCAGCGCCCGCTTCGCCCACTTGCCGGCGGCGAAGGTCGAGAAGCCCGACGACCCCTTGACCGAGGCCGTGGCGCCCGTCACGAGGAGCGTGGGCGGGTGCGGGGATGTGCTCACGGCGGCCTCGAGGAGGGGCAGCGTCTTCTGCGCGAAGTTGAAGAACCCGCGGCTGGTTTCCACTTGTCAGCATGGGACCGGGATCCGTAAGCCGCGGTGAACCCCGCCGTGGGGAATCATTAGTTTTACTTCTCCTTCTCCCTTCTCTCTACAGTACATCCATCTTTACATCGAAAACGGGAAAGGAAAGAGTCAGCAGACGGGACAGATGCACATACATATTCACGTTGATGCTCCCCTCGAGGACCGAGGGGTCGATCTCGACGAAGGGCTTCGGCGAGAGACCGGCCGAGGCGTTGTAGATGGCGGCGGCGAGCTTGTGGTCGGGCAGTTCCTTGGCGATGGAGTCAAAGGCGGCGTCGAGCGAGGCCCGGTCGCCCGCGTCGGCGACTATGCCGATCGCCTTGCCGCCCGCGTCATTGATGGCCTTGACGCTGCTCTCGTATGTAGCCGGCGTTCGCGCGAGGAGAACGACGGGGTATGTCTTGGAGAATCGCGATGCCACGGCCCCGCCTTGAAACCCGGCATGTAAGTTTTACAATAGCACAGGCAGAGGTAGCTAGGTATAAATATAGCGTGGATTGTGGGGTGGATGCTCACCTGTGCCCCCGCCGGCCCCGATAACAACTGTGTAGAACTTGGATGCCATGATGTCTTATTGTCGGTATTTGGTTGTGGTTATGAAGTGTGATGTATGATGAATGAAAAAGATATGAGGGTGATGATGATAATGATAATGAGTAGAAAGGAGGCTGCGGCGATTTATATAGGCAATCCTGAGACGCTGTCGGGAATACCACACTTGATCATGTAAGTGAGCTCAGCGTCTTCTACCGCAATCCATTAGCGGACTTTAGGGGGCTCTGATGTCTGCTGCATTATTAATGAGCTGCTGCTGAGAAACCAACCCCGCAGCGTTCGGACGACTTACATCTCGCCCAATCTTGAGCTAACCTTGCGACGCAATCACGACATTTGACGCGGGGGACCAGGAAGTAGGTACGATTTGTAATCGCATTGGAATGTTTCATGGTGCGTTGATGTCGAGTGCCTATCTACTGTAGATTTGCTGCGCACACTATCTGCTCATTTCCGTGACAGAGGTTGGTTTGGTGCTCACAGCTATTCTGTCGTCAATTTCCGATTACTGAACTCTCACAGTATTAACTCGACAGGCAACTTGATACCGACGCTAATCGCCCACCAATATCAGGTATCCCATGCGGACGATTACATACCTCTTCGGCAATATCAGGCAATATCATTGTAGTTTGGTTTTGAGCTACAGGTCTACGTGGTCTCTGTCGCTGGTATTTCAATTGATGAGAATAAGGCACTCATTTAGGCGCGGGTGGTTAGTTGGCTATAGACTAAACAGCCCTACTAAACAGGCTGTTCGTAGCATGTCTCCTGTCACGTATTGCATGCATGCATCATTGCGCAATAGCATTCTAAATAAGATGAATTTAGCAAGACGTCTCTTATGTCAATTGCACATTTACATACTAGTAAAAGTTGTTGTTTGATGGACCTAGACGATTGTACACGAGATAAACAGAAGTGTAGATCCCGAGGGAAGCAGAGAAGATAACGCAACGTTGAGACAGAGTAATAACCTAGGTAGAGAATGGGAAGAGAAAAAAGGATTTTGGCCACCGAGGGAATCAAACCCCCAGCGCCTAGCGATACTTAAGTAGTGATATTGAGTAGTAATAGAGGGAAAGTATGTTTGTAGGAATGTTTCGCTAGGCCGCACCAATCTGGCCTTGAGTCTTTGCTTCAAAAAGTTATTGGGTTAATCATTCTTATATAATTCTCTCCATGCTTAAAGTGTAGGTAGGTTAAAGTTTGCGTGAGGCTTTAGCTAGGTAAGGGCTGAACGTACGCGTGTTAAGTTTCAAGCACTCAGATCTAGCTTAAGGATTCCGTTCCCAAGCTTGTTTCACAGAAAATATGATATAACATCTTAAATATGTCAGTGTCTAGATGGAATTTCATTAGGTATGTCTCATGTCGAATGTGTTTAGATCTATGTTGACAAAAAATTCAGGATTCTTTTTCGCACTGAAATCGTGTGCGTTTTTTCTCATCACGCTGCCCATGTCTCATCTTCGTCTTTTCAATGCTGTGTTTATATGATGACCGATCAATCGACAGTGAGCAATTGCTCGAAGAAACCACCAATCTGCTTCTCGCGGTCGACGAGATGAATCTCTAAAATCCAATGCCGCTGGTTCCCGTCCTTGCCCGGAAGTCTCATGCGCTCCTGGTTTCCCTCGGTGATGTACAGCGTCTTCTTGTCATTCGGGATGCGCTCGTGCGGGAACGAGCCAATAAGATGGCCGGCTATGGCACCGCCGAACTCCCACCCTTCCCTCTCGGCGGTGCGCCGCGCGGCGGCATAGAGCTGGTCGCCGGTCATGTCGGGGCTGGCGTCGAACTGGGCCTTGACGTCGCGCCACACGGGCTCGAGAGCGTCGCGCAGGCGGGTCTTGGCCGGGTCGGCGCCCAGCACGTAGGTGCGGCCGAAGTCGGCCTCCCAGGCCTCGAAGACGGGGCCGAGGTCGACGAAGAGGATGTCGTCGGCCTCGATGACGCGGTCGGGCGGGTTCTCGGCATACGGCTGCAGCGTGTTGGGCCCGCTGCGCACGACGCGCTTGTGCCAGTGCGTCTTGATGCCGTGGCGCGCGGCGCCGAGCTCGTGGATCTCCTTGCTCAGCTCCTTCTCGCTTACGCCGGGGCGGATCAGGTCGCGCGCGATCTCGTCGAAGAGCTGCAGCGCCTTGGTCTGCGCGTCTAGGAGCGAGACGGCCCGTGCTTGCTCGTGTGCATTTATGGTTTCTGCCATGATGTGTATATACGATGTAACACTGACCCCAAAGTGTGTTGTGAGGTGGTATTGGTTTTGCTGCGGATGCTCGCTCAACTATCTACCAGGTATCTATCTTGATAGTGAGCGAATGAGTGAGTCGAGGAAGAAGGTTCTATAGGTACCTACCTACAATAGATAGGTGCTCTGTAGTTACCAGTTACCCCGCACAACCCGAGATCGTCCCGCGCTATAGCGGACGGGCCGCCTGCATTGCCTCTGCATGCACCTGAAAGCTACCTTAGGGCGCCACCCCAGCGTATAAAAACAGACGTAAGCACTGTTTTGAAATATAGCTAAAGTGTGGTAAAACCGGATCATTGCGTCAGCCAAGTGAAATTTTCAAATAATAATATATATTATTTTTTAAAAAAAATTATTTAATTTTTATAAATAATAATTAAATAAAAATATTTTAAAATATTAAATTTTAAATTATATAATAATTATATATTTAAAATATAATAAATTAAATATATTTAAATTAATAAAATTAACTTTATTTTATAATATTTATTATTATTTATTTTATATATAAAAAATATATTATATATTATATATATTATTTTATATTTTTATTTTATTTTTATTGTTTTATATAATAAATTTTGAAATAAAAAAATCATTTTGAGCTTAGTATACATGTTGGTTCACTATTTTCATGTTACATGCTTACCAATTTTCTTAGCTCAACACCTTTCTCTCCACCTGTTGGCCGTACTATATTTTTAAGCCTGAACAGCGATCTAACCACAATTTTCCTACGCTGGGCTGGCGCCCTAAGGTATACTGCGTTGGGCAGGCTTAGGTATATAGAGGTATAGACTCAGTGCTCTTTGGATACGAAATCAGAATTGCGGAACACGCAGGGAAAGAGAGACAAAATTACATTATCATAGTATATCGTCTCATCTCTTACCTTAAATCGATAACAAACATAAACGTCAACGCATCCAGGCTTACACACCTCACTAATCAGCAACAAATATCGTAAAAATGAATATACGTAAGCGACCAAAATGGCATCCTTCAAGAGAATGAGACACGAGGGGAAATAAATAAATAAAAATAAAAATAATTGTCTGTATCTAGTGGTATGAGTTCCAGCGGGCTTAGGCTTGAAGAGAAGCATATATAGGGGAGTTGGTTTTTTGAATCGATGAGTTTACAGAGTTCTTGTTGTGGACTGAGCAATCGTTATGAAGCTGTTGCGGAAGATATAATAAGAGCGCTGCTAAATTGCAGTAGTAAGATGAACCGAATAAAACCAGCAGTCATTGAATTCTTATTTATGATAGTGACTGTAGATGCATGCAACGATTCTTGCGTGAGATTTGCATGAATGCTACTATGACAATATGTGCTTTCGGATCAAAGTGTAACAGGGCAAGAAGGATGAACACGAAGCTGGATTCTTCAGACTTCAATTACTCGAATGTAGCCATGTGGCTGTGTAGTAAGATAGACCTGATGTGGCTGAAGAGTGCTAACACCTGCGGCAATCTGTGGCGGGGTATTTACTAGTCCGCCCCACAAATCCCACGCCTCGCGAAAACTACCCAAAAAAATATTGGACTTGTGCGCTCAAACAACCGAAAAAAGACGATCCGCCTACCAAAAGTTCCGCCTCACACTCGTCCACGCCTACCGCCCGTGCCCGCCAACCTCGTCGCCCAGGTACGTCCCCGATCTCCCACGGCAGTGCACACCTGATCCTAATTACAGTCATTCTTCTAGCAACCATTTCACAGGTCCCGGTACTCGTCGATCCCCCCCAACCACCGCAATCATGGTTCGAACAAGCGTTTTGTCGGATGCGATGAACGCCATCAACAATGCCGACAGCATGGGCAAGCGCCAAGTCCTCATCCGACCCGCCTCCAAGGTCACCGTCGAGTTCCTCAACATCATGCAGAAGCACGGTAAGTTCAGGCTTACGCCCGGGGGAGTGAATGCTATGAGCCACCATCGCCATGGGTGTCGTCGTCGTCGTTGACTGTGGGCTAACCATTACTGTCAGGCTACGTCGGCGAGTTCGAGGTCGTAGATGACCACCGCAGCGGCAAGATCGTAGTTCAGCTGAACGGACGGTACGTCTTTTATGTCTACGTATTTTTCTCCTGCTTCCTGCTAACAAAATCACCACAGCCTAAACAAGTGCGGCGTCATCAGCCCCCGTTACAACGTCAAGATCGACCAGCTCGAGAAATGGGTCACGAAGCTGCTCCCCGCCCGTCAGTTCGGCCACATCGTCCTAACCACATCCGCCGGCGTCATGGACCACCACACCGCGAGACGGAAGCACGTGTCTGGCAAGATCCTGGGTTTCTTCTACTAGAGTCGCCGCTGCGTGCGCATGAAATGAGGCATGGAAGGAGTTCGGGGCATCATTCTCAAGCCGCGGGAAAGAGGGAAAAAGAAAACAAAAAAAGCAAGTTTCTGGCATGGTACTGGGACTGGGCTTTTACTACCACATGCTGGAACTACGTGAGCTAGGCACGACGCAGTCATCGTTGCTGCTATGGTGTCTACCCAAGTCACTGAATGTCTCCTAGTTTCTCTCGTGTACCTCTCTGATAGGTCCTGGCTGTCCGATCAGTCCTAATAGAGCATTTCTCCGCATCTAGATCGCTACTTGTGCCTGACCTACTCGCATGCTAGTAAGCCAGTGGGCTTCTAACGCTAATAACAGGCAGGACATCCTATACTAGGGTATAACTAGCTCGTAGTCCTGATGAACGGAAGCTGATTAGCAGCTTTAGTCCTGGGCAGCTATTCTGTGGCGGCTGTAGACCGAAATCTTTGTTTGAATTTACTATCGACGCGAGTTGAACCTTGAACTCTAAGCAATCCTAACGCTTACAACACACAGCCACTAGGGCGCGCATGCTACTAGCAGCCGTTGAAGTGTTCGGCCTGTGGCCCTCCAAATATCTGCGTCCACAAGAAAATCATTCTAAATCAAGGAATGATTAAAGGTACGAGTGAGGTACTACGCATGTCTTATAGGATTCTAGATTAGAACCGGCCTAAAGTTGTCTACTCTCGCTAGTATCCAGTCATCCCACTCTAACTTACGTATATATCCGGTCCCAATCAGCGAATACCTTGGCCAATGGAGCAATTGGTTGCTCTCTTCCCCATATTTTACTTCTTCTATGTGTTGCGGTCTCATACTTTGTGAGTTCTTTTCAGCTCGTAGAATCAACGGGGTCATATATGTCGGCTCCATACCAAGGAAGGACTCTTCTACTGGGGAGTAAAAAATATCGCCAGCCCTCATATGGCATGGGCCGATCCCTATCAAGATAGACCCGAATTTACTGTATTGGAACGCCCGCGCAGTAAAGAAACACCGGTTAGCCATTGTAGTTTGAAAAGGATCCAGATCGACACGCTCTAGGTAGTCGTCGGCTTCATCAAAATCATCCCTATCGTCGGGCCGGATACCTTGATAGAAAGGATACTCGTATGAGGTAGGCTCAGCCTCCATCGCCCATATAAAGTTACGCCAAAGCAAAAAGATGCTCAGGGACGTTACCTCGGGCGTCTGCTCCTTATTGAGGTGTCGATCCTGGGCCTCTAACGGTGCGAAAACACTGTGTAGCCATCCTAATTGGGCCAATCGGTCACCATTTGTTGGAAATGGCACCGATACCTGCTCAATCTGGCCTTCCATACATTCTACGTTATTTATCCTGACTGTCTCAGGTGCTGGGACGGGGTACGGCTGAAACTTTAGCCCGGTCAGGGTCGAGCCGCTCAATTCAGAGTACAGGATGGGAAGCCTCCAATCTGGCACCCATGAATAGACACCAGTCATACCGCGACCGTCAGATCGCCTGGTAGTCTCGAGGAGCAGGCGTCGTGTCTTCGTATCATCATCACCACCTTTTACGGCCACAGCAAAATCCAGATATACCTGTTCTACGCTTTTCGTGTAGTCAATGCGCACAAGAATCTTGTTTCCATCCTCTGGTGTTGGTTGGTGGAAAACTACATCATTGGCGAGACCCGCCAGTGCGTAAATCCTGTCACGCCCATCAGCGCAATCTGTGGCTGAAAAGTTTGATAGGAGATCAAGGATTCCCATTTCCCGACCCTCGGACCCCGTGTTGCTAAAGGAGCTTGTGCGCGCGTGGATGTTCCATAGCTCCTTTAGGGTGAGCAGGTGCGAAATGGGCGGTGACGGATTCTCTTTAGAGACATGATCGAACAGCTGAACTATCCGAAGCCATGCAACAGATGCTGTACCGCCGTAAAATGTGACGTTTGGATTCAAAACCACTTCTTGTATAACCCATCGTCGGCTAAACCACGAGAGAGAGACGAGCTCTGTGAGAGCGGAGGTAATGTTGGCCAAGTCTGCCGCCTGGCTACTTTTCTTTTTCTGCGATAAAAGGGCAATCTTGCGCAGGCAATCTTCCCCTTTTGGATGTTTCCCTAGCCAAACTAGGACGGAAGATGCGGACCGGTATATTTCGGTCATCAGCGGCACTTGTCTCCGTTTGTCATCTTCGTCGTTCTGGTTAATGCAGATCGCATCAACCCAGATAGAGCGCGTTCCGACGGCACAGCTATATCGAATCAATGCGTCGTGCAGATTAGGGGTTATACGGAGGCGAAAATGGTCGTCAATGATAATCTCTTGGGTAAGATTCGGCTCTCCCCAGGTGTACGAGATGGCATCGTAGAAGGGATCGATCTCTAGATTCACGCAGCGGAATTTACCACGAAGTGGCGCGCTCGTGTCTGAGGCGGGGTAAAGCTCGAGGACGCGAGTATCGTAGTCTTCGGATAAGGGCGTGTAGATGTATGCCATGAGTCTCGCTCTGCTTTCTAGGTAATAAGATAATAGAGAAAAATGAGGACGATTATGAGCTGTGGTTAACCTAATTGCAAATACCGTTTCAATTGAATAAAGTAAATAAACCATCCGAGGCTTCCTGTAAGGCATACACACAAGGTTGATTGGAGCAAATTCATCACGTGAAGCTTACTATAATTAAAACCAATTCAATGTTGCTGCTATACGAACTTCTTAGGTGTGAGGGCAATACAGCGTGGACTAAATACCTAATATATTATTTGGGTTCAATTGTTTGCAGAATAATGACGGTTTAAAAAGATTTATAAAAAAAAATCTAAAAAAATCAATCGACAGCTCAGAATTTGGGTGGGGGAACCAGAATCCTTCGGAACAAAGGGGATCCTTCTAGTTAGACAATCTACAGGACCTAATTTACCCCCTATATTTGCAACATTAACAGGTCCATCGAAGATGACCCCGCGCGGAGTTGTCTGCATAAGACTCACATTTCATTTCTACGAATACAGAACTTTACAGATATGCTTATAAAAATTCAGATTGGAAGTAATTGTCGAAAGGATAAACAGTAGTTTAAGTTGGCTGTCAATTCGTTCGCTTCTAAGTATCTATACCTATGAACGAGCCTCTACTCATGTGTCAGCGAGCTAATTCTAACATTCGAATGGCGTGATAGATACTTGGATAGTATTTAAAGTCTACGTTAAAGTCATGCCTAGACCTAAGATCTCAATATATTGAAATGTGCTGTGTACCAAAACCTTATAAAATCTCTCTCGCCCGGAGACCGCATCAGGAAAGGTGTGATTAACAATTTGTAACCATTCACGAAATTGAATCGCTATGTCGACCTCATCGCCGCCCCTGACAGCATAGCTGCTACTAGCACACCCTATCTATTTTAGCTCGGATTCCCAACTACGCAACTGAATATCTAATTGTAGACTAGATACTCTCGTGTTTTAAGGTTGCAAGATAGTTGCGAGTACCTGGGTTGGCGCTGACTGGTGATGAGCGCAATTTGGGCAATGCCGAATACCCGCATTACATTGTTTCTAGTTGAAGGTATGACTTTTACATAAATGATAAACTGAATAAGTCGTATTAAGACGAGGATTATAAAACATTAAGAAATAGCGGGTTAAAGCTAGTTGATGAAGTAGGTATGTTTCACAGTTTTTAAGTAAAGTAATGAGGGCTAAATTGTAAATAAAACATGGAACAAAACACTTTGCCGATAAAGAGATATCATTTACTACCTACAAAGGAAAACTTCTCATATAATGTATGCATACTCAGCTACACGTACGACTTGAAACTTTGAATCTATCCACGCACAGCTTCACCATAGCTCTTGCCAGTTTACCCGCCTAGCACTCTTACCAGTGCAAGTAACCGTTTAGTCGAGAGGCTCTTGGTGTCAAGTTCGCCCTCCATCGTAGCCGGGGCGTTGAACCGATGGGAGAAGTACTCAGTAAGCTTGACGCTCGACTTCCCCGCAACTATTTTCCCGCGAAAATCGGGGTTGCCAACCGCGAGTAACTTGAGATGAAGGCCCTGGGGCGGCTCAGGGCAACGATCAGCGGCATCACGAATACTCACGTACTCGGTGATGAACTGTTTACCTTCTAACCCCCTCCCATTATGTGTGTAAATGGGAACACAGATACAATGCTGGCCAAATTTCTTTATAACTATCATCTTCCGGAATTTACTGTACACGACCCCGAAAGCCGTTGGGGTCTGGTGCGGATCACTCGCAGACGCCCACTGCTGGCTGGAAAAGGCGGTATGATGTGGTGTGCTGAAAATAGTCCCTATTTTGTAACTTTCAGCTCCGTGTATGCAGTCTGACTTCCGAGGAGTCGCCAGGTGCTTGACATGAAGCGTCGGTGTTTTAGGACATGGAGGGGCTGGGGATTGGTCTTGAAGATCCTTAATCTGCTCATCATATTCATCGAGTTCATCCTGGAACGTAGATCCGAGGTCCGAAAATACAAAACTAGATTGTGAACAGTCAGTCCTCGGCGTTTCTGCAGGGTCATCATAAAAAGAGTCGGATGGAACCGTAGGCCAACTAATATCCTCATCGTCACTACTCTGACGCGATTCTGAGATGTAGGTTCGGCGGTACGCTTGTCTGCGCAGGCGACGAGCTATTATATCGCTGCGCTTGCGATAGAGGTGTACTCTCTCATAGTGATAGCGATCTAACTTGGGACTCCACCTGTCTAGAAACTTCTCGGTTTCTATCTCCGCTCGGGCGCTCCTAGGTCGGAGTCCTGCTCTGGCGCTTGACAATTCCGCAAATCGCGAGGCTAAATAACGAGGAAGACAACCCATGGTAAGTGTTTGTAATAGTAAATAAGGGGAATGGTCAAAGTAAACAAGTATTCTCGAAACTACCAAACACTTGTGATTCTTCAAAAAGAAACCTGAGGTTGCCTATGAGGAGATCTTTAAAAATTCCAATGCTCCGAATTTTCTGCCAAGTACGGGTCTATTTATTACTTTCAGAAACCTGAGAAACAACCCAGTTGTGTTTCTAAAGCATCTCATTGTTTCTCATACTAGCGGTCATAAAGAATAGTATAAAAGAAAGTAAATCCTTTCTTTCACTAAAAGTCGAAGATCCTAACAGACAGCATAAGGAGATATCAGCTCGAGTTGTGAGACAGGCTCTTTGTATTCAGTCTCATTGCAGCCTATTTTTAGCAACATGGAAACACCTCAGCCAGGAAACTCGGGCACCTCTCACAGCTATTTCCTCACTGTCGAGGAAAATATGCGGATTGCCAAGTGGGCCCAAGATGTAGAGATCGCGAAGGCAGGAGCTGGGTCTCAGATACTGCAGAAGGGTTCATCAAGTCAAATCCACCAGCATCAGTGTAGCCGACCCGCTATTCCAGAGCGAAACCCTCGAAGGGAAAATTATCAGTCCGTGCCACCGCCAATACCGGCCAAGAATCCATTGCGGTACAAGAACAAGGAATAAACAAATCACCGAGGACTGATAGGAGTTTAAGTGTACCCATTTTCTGTGGTTGAGAGTATGTAGATCGGAGAGACAAAAATGAGATCAGAGGATGAAAACCTCTATAAATATCAAGGGGATTTCGTTTCATAATACACAGATCATAGTAGTTTCATCATCATATTACGTAGGTGAGTAAATAAAGACTTTGCATTGAAAAATATCACGATCGTTGTAGTTCTAGCATCTTCATACTAACTTAAAGTGACAAGTCGAGTCCTAGTTAATTATATCGCCGAGACATGTCGCTGGAATCGAGGAATGACCTTGGTGAACTTCGCCGGGTCGTCGCGCGCCCCCTCCTTCCAGTACTCGTACTCGATCCACGCGTTTTCAGGCATCTGCTCCTCCATCGCCGCCATCCAGTTGCCCAGCTCCGGCGACAGCGGCACGACCCCCGTCTCAAGCACGTAGATATCCCACAGCTTCAGCAGCTCCTTCAGCCTCTTCGGCTCCTGCTCCGCGAGGTCGTGCACCTCCCCGGGGTCCGCGGCGAGGTTGTACAGCTGCCAGCGCTCGGGGCCCTTGGGCTTGGGGATGAAGACGATCTTCCAGTCGCCGCGGCGGCAGGCCGCGCGCCCGCACGTCTCCCACCCGTTGACGAAGTCCTGCTCGTGGATCGTCGCCGCCTGCCGCGCCAGGTACGGCACCATCGACTTCCCGCGCATGGGCACGACCTGCCGCCCTTGGTACGTGGGGGCCGGGTGCGTCACGCCGGCCATGTCGAGGATGGTGGGGGCGAGGTCCATCACGGTGGCGAATTGGTGCGTGATGCTGCCCCCTGAAATATTCCCGCTGAAGGCGGCCGGGGGCTTCATCATGTAAGGAACGCGCACGCCGCCCTCGGTCGTGTAGGCTTTGTACAGCCTGCTGGGCGCGGTGGCAGCTTGTGCCCATCGCGGTCCGTACCAGATGAACGAATCGCCGTTTCCTAGGTTGTCGATGTGGTTGTTGTAGTATTTCTGGAGGTGTTGGAGCATGCTACTTTGCACGATCGGGTACGCCTCGTACGCAGCGCCTTCGGCGCCGTTATCGGAAAGGAAGCAAACAAAGGTGTTGTCGAGCTCGCCGATGTCCTCGAGATACTTTGTGATCTTGCCGACGTTTACGTCAATGGCCTCGACCATGCCAGCGAAACACTCCATCGCGCGACATGAGTTGGCGCGCTCTACATCGCTCAGCTCGTTCCATTCTTTTACTTCCTCGGCGACGACTGGATGGGGTTCGACGTCTTGAGGGACCATGCCGAGGTCCTTGAGACGTTGCAGTCGCTTCTGACGAAGAGCCTCCGGACCCTCGTCGTACACGCCACGATACTTCTTGATGTACTCCTGAGGTGCTTGTAGCGGCCAGTGAGGCGCCGTGAACGGGAGGTACCCGAAAAAAGGTCGCTCGTCCTTGCCCTCCTTCCAGTCTTTCAGGTACTGCAACATCTTATCGCCGTATCCGTCGGAGGAATACCATCCCGCCGGAAGCTTCTTGACATACTCGCCGTCCTCGCTGTGTAGCGCAATGAAGCTCATAGTCATGAACTCAGGAATTTGATCTGCGCCCTCGAGCTGAGGCTCGTACGCGTAGTGGTTGCTACAGGCCGGGAGGTGGGCGAAGCTTCTCTCGAAGCCCCTGACCTTTGGACTACGCTCGGGCGTCAAGCCCAAGTGCCACTTCCCTGACATTAATGTGTGATAGCCTGCGTCGCGAAGCAACTCGGGGAGAGCTACTACCTTCTCGTTAAGGTAGCCTTCATAGCCGGGCATGCCGCGCTGAACTGAGGTTGACATGTTGCCGTTAGGGTCGTTCTGGCCGGAGATGTTGGTCCATTCGACTAGGTTTCCGAGGCCGGCGATGTGGTGATCGGTTCCTGTCATGATCATGGCTCGCGAGGGCGAGCATGCTGCGGCGGCATGGAAGTCTGTGAATAAAATGCTATCTTTTGCCAACTTATCTAGATTCGGGGTATTTATTTCTCCGCCAAAGGGTCCGATGTCAGAGAACCCCAGGTCATCGGCGACAATGACGAGGAAGTTGGGTCTCTTTGTAGACGCCATTGTGTATGATGCTGGGGGATCACGTTTCAACTAAGAGATTCTCGAAGTTAGGAATGAGGCAGGTTAGTGTTTCGAGGTGACTTATATAGCAGAAATCAGCAGCGGGGATGTTAGGAAAAGGGGGTTAGCTTTCGGGTATGCTGTCCCTAGAAACACAAAATCTCAATAGAGCCGTATACAAGAACCACAAAAACCTCCCCTCTTGGACTATCTAGTCGACCACCGTTACCATTCATCTCCATAACCCCACAATGATGTTGCATTCAGAGTCCCTTCGAAAATCCGCTTCAAGATCAGAAACCAATCAACGCCAAAGGACGTAAGAACTTCTACCCCATTCTCGGTACCCTCCGTAGCACCAGCATAGGCGAGCAATCAACGAAACGTCAGCATATAAATTCGGGTTTAGCTTAGCAACCAAAATACATATTCACCTGTGATTGTCTTTCAAATGTTTTCCTTTGTGTACCTATTCGCAAGCTCCGAGCTGGGATAGCTCGGTCGCCATCCATACTGATTGGACTCTTGGCACGGCCCCATTTCCCCCAACTTTCGGGGATCGGTGGCCGAGACGTCTCATTGGACGAGCGCCCGGTGACGTGATTCTAGGTCTAGGTCATCTAACGTCCCAGCAACCCTGTAGGATGCGCCATGCGGTCAGAAATGAGCTTGATCGCTACTGCTATAAAAAAGGGGAGGCTCGGTCTCACCTTGCTCGCTCAGCACAGATGAAGAAAAGCTAATAGCACTGTCGAGATGAAGGGCTTGACTCTAGGTAAAATCCGGGCCTACTGGCTCGGCTCCATCGTGTGTTTTGGTGGTTTCCTGTTCGGTTATGATAGCGGCATGTAAGTGTATGTTCTCGAAGACCCGATTGTCAGTTTGCTAACATATCACAGCGTCGGTCTGTCCTCATCGCATCCCGTGTGCTCATTCCGGAACCTACACTAACAGGAATCAGGTGGCGTATTAACACTGACATCTTTCCAAACCGATTATCGCTACGGTAGTGGCACTGCGACACGCACGAGCTCCCTGTCAGTTGGGCTGCAACAGCTGGGTGCCTTCGTGGCCTGCTTCCTCGCATGGCCTTTGACAGATAAACTCGGACGCAAGAAAGCCCTAATGCTCGCCGCCTTTGTGTTCATTATTGGGGCAATAATTCAAACTATCAACACGCACTCGCTAACCGCATTTTACATTGCGCGCGTCATTGCAGGATTAGGCCTCGGCACTGCAACGGTCGTGGTGCCAATGTTCAACAGTGAAATGATGCCGAAGGAGCTGAGAGGGCAGGTCGGCTCCTTTTTCCAATGGTTCTATACTTTCGTACGGAGCATCTCTATTCTCCTAGGCCTTTGAGTGCTTGTGTTAACTATGCTAGGGAATCTTCGTGTCGTACTTCGTTGATTACGGCGTCGCAAGGGGTATCTCGTCCCACCGGTCCGCTCAATGGCAGGTCCCAATCGGGCTCCAAATTGCCCCTGCGGCGATCTTGGGCTTTGGCATGCTCACACTTCCGGAGAGTACGCGTTGGCTCACGAAAAAAGGTCGTCATGATGAAGCGTGGGAAAGCCTCCGGTGGATCCGTGCCGACAGCTCCCGAGCCACGATCGAAGAAATGGAAGAGATCCGGATGGGCGTAGAAGTGGAAGCTATAGCTACTGAGGGTTTTCAATTCAAAGGCGAGTTAGGTTTTTGAGCATTCTCTAAAATCATATACTAATAGTATTATAGAACTTCTAGAAGGGGAAAACTTCAAGCGCGTCCTGGCCGCCTTTGCTGTCTTTACCGCTCAACAGGCAACAGGCGCCACGGCATTCGCATACTTCGGTCCGCAATATTTCAAGCTGATTGTCGGCAGCGGAGATCGAAGTTTGCTAGTAACGGCGATTTTCGGCGCCATCAAAGTGGTAGCCTGTGGTACGTTCGTTCTCTGGTTCTCGGAGCGTCTATCTCGTCGCCAAGTCTTGATAGGGGGGGCAATAGTCATGAGCGCCTGTCAGATCACCACAGCAGCGGTAGTCAAGTCCTTCCCGGCCCCCGCTGAGCAGCAGGAGTACGTGAGCCCTCCAGCTATCGCCACAATCGCTCTCATCTACCTCTTCGTTATCGCCTACAACTTTAGCTGGGGACCGATGCCATGGCCTTATGTATCCGAGTAAGTGTTACTACCTAGCATCCGAACTGTGCCCGGAACTGGCCGAATAATAACTGGTGCCACTAGGATATTCTCTGCACGCATTCGCGAACCGGGCATTGCAATTGGCGTGGCTTCGCAATGGCTCTGGAACTTCGTCTTCTCGCTCACTACCCCTTATATGATCGCCTCGCTTGGGTGGGGGACATTCTTAGTCTGGGGTACGTCTTGCGCTCTATAATTATCTACCTAAGCGTCATGCTAATGCCCACTAGGTATCTTCGATCTGGTCATCGCGTGCTTCACTTTCTTCCTCCTTAAGGAGACCCGAGGCCTGTCACTTGAACAGATAGCGCAATCACGCTTCAGAGCGCATAGCTCATCTGATGACTCGGTGAAATAGGATCGAAGTGATTAGTACAATGGGCAGTCCATATAGGGTTCCAATTCTCATGAATACGATTCTCTTTATCAATGGAATATTGTGTAATTATGAAGAGACGGTCTTGGCGAGGGGCTATCGGATCTAGATAAATCTCGGCTTCTCGTGAACCGACAGAGTGGATCGTAGCATCTTGACATTTACCCGGAACATAAGAAGTTACCTACTATAATTGGAGATGCGGGGTGGTATTCGGGGTAAGATAAATTGCATCGTATACGTATATGAATATCTCAACAGATCGTGAATGGTTCTTCAACCCGTCTTTTGATCCGGTAGACGTGTGCTCAAAATGCATTCTATAGCTCATCAATGGGTGTGGCTACTCGTAGCCCTGCTGACGACAGTATTAGCGGAGACGAATTCAACTTATACCAACCCCATATTACCTGGCTTTCACCCCGATCCGAGTTGTATCTTCGTCCCGGACTGGGACGAGACATTCTTCTGCGCGTCGTCGAGCTTCAATGCGATCCCCGGTATTCCCCTGCATGCCAGTAGAGATCTGCAAAACTGGAAACTCATAGGTCGGTACCGCGGTCTCACTATACATCGTGCGCCATAGATGTGCTGACGCGATTGTGTGTATGATCAAGGCCACGTGCTTGATCGGCGAGAACAGCTGCCCCGGCTTGCTGAGACAAATCGATCGACGAGGTACGGTTGAATACGGAAGTGATGTGCGACGACGCTGACATAGTCTACTTTCGCCTGAAAAAGCGGCATTTGGGCCCCGACAATTAGATATGATAAAACTGCGAAGACATTCTGGCTCGTGACAACGCTTGTAGACGATGACAGGCCAGACAATGATGCATCTCGGTGGGATAATGCAAGTTGCCTACAGGCATTCCCCGCACTGATTGTAGTAACATAGCAGCTAACCCATGAATTAGATAATCTTCAAGTCTAAGAATCCGTTCAATCCACAGTCTTGGTCGAAGGCGGTACACTTTGACTTCGAGGGCTACGATACCTCGCCTTTCTGGGATGTTGACGGTAAGACGTATATCGTAGGCGCACACGCCTGGCGAGTCTCGTGAGTTATTGAGGATACTCGGGATATGTACGTGAAGCTGATGGCTTCCGAGTCCCGGCATCATGCTCGCGGAAGCGGATCTCGACACAGGGAAGGTGGGTGAGTGGAAAACGATATGGGAAGGCACTGGCGGATCGGTAAGTATTGTTCACACTCGTTGTCTTGGCATTTTCTGAGCAATTGTGAATCTAGGCCCCTGAAGGTCCACACATCTACCGCAAAGACGGCTGGTACTACTTACTCGCCGCCGAAGGTAACGAGGGCCATTATTTCGAGATTTAGTTCCGGTCATGGCTAATGTACTAGCGAAGGTGGTACGGGCCTAAACCACATGGTCACTATGGCTAGGTCTAAGAGTGTCTACGGGCCCTACGAAGCCAATCCCGCCAACCCCGTGCTGACGAACGCGAACACGACGGAATACTGTGAGTGTTGCTATCGAATTCGAGAGCCTAAGCTAGTTCTCTGATTGAATGCGCAGTCCAAACTGTCGGACACGCGGATTTATTCCAAGACCCATCGAACAATTGGTAAAATCTCCAACACCGTTTAGCAGACGGGCGAGATTAACAGCATAACAGGTGGGGAGTCGCGCTCTCTACCCGCGCAGGACCGGAGTATCTCAACTTCCCCATGGTGCGCGAGACCGTCATGGTACCCGTGACATGGGAAAAGAACCACTTCCCAATCTGGTCTCCCGTGAAGGGCGTGATGAGCGGCTGGGCCATGCCGAAGGCAAATAAGGAGATTCCCGGCGCAGGGTAGGCATCACTCAACCCCCCATTTCCCCCCTTCTCCCGCTCATCATGACTAACCCCCGACCCCAGCCCCTTCATCAGCGAAGGCGACGCACTCGACTTCGCCCCCGGCACTGCGCTCCCGGCCCACTTCGCGCACTGGCGCTACCCGATCCCCGAATCCTACGCCGTGTCGCCGCCCGAGCGGCCCAACGCGCTGCGCCTCCGCCCGTCACGGCTGAACCTGACCGCGCTCACCGGGAACTACGCGGGGCCGGCGGGCCAGACATTCGTCGGGCGGCGGCAGCAGGACACGCTCTTCACCTTCGGCGTGGACGTCGAGTTCCCCCCCGGCGATTCCCACCCCGACCCCCACTCCCGCGCGGCCATGCTCGGCGCCGAGGCGGGCGTGTCGGCCTTCCTGACGCAGAACCACCACCTGGACCTCGGCGTCGTCATGCTGCCGGCCGCCAGCAGCGCGGGCGTGGGCGCGGAAGCGGGTCCGGATACGAGCGGCTCGTATGCGAATGTGGGGAACGCGTCAGAGGCGCTGATCCCGCATTTCCGGTTCCGCGCCATCTCGTACGTGCCCGTGCCCAGCGACGTCGTGGTCCCCGTGCCGCCGGCCTGGCGCGGCAGCCCGCTGCGTCTCGAGATCCGCGCAAGTAATGTCTCGCACTACGTCTTCTCTGCCGGCCCCGCGGGCGCCATGTCGCGCATGAAGACGCTTCTTGAAGTCTCGAATGAGCCTGTTAGTTGGGGGTTTACGGGTGAGTGGCATACTTGGTCTTTATGGAGCTTGCATGAGCAAAAGTTGACAGATCAATTGAATGCGATACTAATGCGTTTGTAGGGGTTCTTCTGGGCGTTTACTGCACGGGGAATGGAAACAATAGCACGACGCCAGCGTATTTCTCACGTTGGCGGTATACGCCGCAGGGTCAATTTCGAGACTAGGAAGGATATATGGGTTAGGTAATATATGGGGTGAGGTAGTACACAGATGCAAATAATAAGACTGAATCGTATAATCATCTTGTAGAATCTTTTAACATCGGATAATCTTTTTGTCCTGTTTCCGTTTGTCTCTGTATCACGTATTGTTTATTTTCCCGAAATGAGTGTGTAACGTGGGATTTCAAGGTTACTTCAAGCTATTTTCAGCTCCACGATGTGACCTCAGCCGGGTTCTCGGAAATAATTTATTAAAAGGTTACGAATCGATAGGAGAGCTAAGATAATTCGCTAATAAAATCACAGAGTCTTATCCCAAGTCTCTAACTCAGTCTAAATTGATGGTATAGATTGTATTGTATGTATAAATGTGTATATCGTGGTTATATGCTAGCCAAGAGGCAGTAAGCTAAGGTATGTGCAAGAAGAGTATGTGCAATGCCAACAAGTATGTCCAAGAATCTTAAAAAATATGTGCAGAGAAGAAAGAGTTGCAGAAAAACCAAAACAAAACCAGGACGAAGCGAGTGTGAGTATGCAATGCGGCTGCTCGCAAAACCGAAACTCCTTAGCTGGTCAGCCCTTCCCACATCGCCTAAACTCCCTCTGCGATGATGCGTCGCCTTTGCATGCATGCTATAAAATGGATAGAAAACGCCGTTTCGACATGCAGCCTTTCCTGCTGCCGTATGTGCACCAAGGCGTATACCAGGACATTGTAGACGTGTAGCTCATCATGTCTAAGTTCGTCCTGGCGCCAAGCAATATATAGACCTGGCTCGTCTAGGTAGACTGGTACTGGGCGACGTAGGCGACCTCCATCTCGCTGCCCCAGCTACCAAGCGTAGCGGCGTTCGGCGCACCGGGCTATTAGACGTACAAGTTAGCGATTTATTGCACAATACTTTCGGTCAGAATCGCGCGTGAACTTACCCAGTCACCACCAACAGCGACATTGAGGATGATGTACTGCGCCGACTGCGCTAGTGATGCCCAGACGCTCTGGTTATTAATGCGGCCGCCGGTAACCTGCATGAACTGGACGCCATCGCGGTACCACGTAATACTCTCGCCCGTCCACGACGCCGCCGTGCGGTCGAAGACGACTCGCCAGGTATGCCAGCTGTTGTCCGGAATGCCAATATTGCCGCCAATACCGCTAAACTCGTTGCAGATGCCGCCGGGCGCGACGTCGCAGTGCACGGTGCCGTACCCGGTGAGAATCCCGTCGACGGTCTCGAGGATGTCGACCTCGCCGCACTGCGGCCAGGGCGTGCCGTGCCGGATCGAGTCGCCGAGTAGCCAGAAGGCGGGCCAGATGCCCTGCTTCTGCGACGCCGGGTTCGCGCCGAACCGGATCTGGGCCTCGATCACTGTCCGCCGGCCCGCAGGGGGCGTGAACACGTACGTGGATTCGAGGCGAGCCGAGGTCCAGGCGCCGTTGCTGACTTGCGGCACGATCTGCAACGTGTTGCCGCCTGAGAGCTGGTGGTTGACTGCACGGAGAGCAAGGCGTTAGTCACTGCTGTTTTTGAGCAGAACGAGTGATAGTGGGTGGGGGGACCAAGAGGAGCTAGGGGAAATTGCCGCTAAGAAACGACTCTATTCCGGGGTGCATTCTTGGCAAGAGGGGAAACATGGCACTTTGAATCACATACGATTTGATCTAGTGTACGACTGCCACTCGTCGTTCGAGTTCTGAGAACTCACGATGATGTTCCAGGTCGCCTCGTTCACTAACGAACCGGCCGGCCCGACAAAGTTCTCCTGCCACACCACATTATATCCGCTATATGCCGGGACGGCCACGGCGGCGACTGACCTCACGGCCAGGGCGAGAGCTAGTAATTTCGAAAACATGATGAACACGTATCTAAGGAGGGAGAGAAGGATGTACAGTGCGTACAATCCAAGCCAAACGAGCAAAGGAGCGGCAGCGCGATGAGTAGTGAATACTCGGACTAGTTCAAAGGACTGTTTCGTGATGGAGAGCACACGAAGATCATGACTTGATGGGGAAGGAATACATCCCTCTTTATACCAAGCGTCGAGTTCGACGACGGTCAAGACGGGCGAGGCCAGGGTTGCCTGCCTACACCACGGGCAATCGCGCCGCTGATGGGAATGACATTCTCATGGCTGCGCGAAAGAGGAAAGTGAACAAGGGCTGGAGTGCGCCTTGTGGCGTGGGAAGATGCGCGAGCCGAACCACGGGTTTAGAACCACCCGAACGTGATCTAGACCAAGATGAACGATTCCGGCGTGAAGCAAACATGAGGGCTGTAGGTGGAGATGGCGGATAGATTATCAGGCGAAGGAGGGAAGCTAGTAACCTTCCAGACCGGGGACGTTGAAGCTACCTCTGTCGGTGTTGGCGCCGGTTTGAGACCTAGGAGCCGAACGCAGGTGGTGAACTGGCTTGAATTGCAGGGTCTTAACATTGTGGATTGGCATGAGCCAGCCGCCTCGTCTCTGTGACTGGTGGCATTTAGGAAATGGGCACAAACAGCATGTGCCAACGAGATCCACGAGGCGTCTCCAAGTGTCTTAGATTGGTTCTTTTGGATTTGGTTTTTTTTAGGGGCACGTAGCCGTCAGGGGTAATAGGCGTGGTTGTGTTGGCAAGAGGTTAACATTAAGATTAAGCCCTTGCATATATGACATCCCCAGCACATGCGTGGAATCAAAGCATATACCCAATCGGGACGTGTAGTGTCCTTGTCGGTGTTGTTGTTGTAATATGCTCCAACCTGGGTAGGTGATACCCCTCGCATGCTTGCCAGGGGCAGGTTGTGGGGAAATGCGAGCCAAGCGAACCAAGACAAACGGAACGGGTGCTTAATTAACGTGTGAAACAGTGCCTGCTTACCTACGCCACGACAGAGATGAGAGGGTTCGAGTGACGTGCTACTTGCCGAGGCAATCTGGAATAAGATAGCAGGGCCGTGGAAGAAGAAAGGCGTGACATCTCTAGTATCGGGCTATCAATCACATCAAGGTCAGCCTAACAAGAGGCCTCATCCCGTGCAGAGGATCCCATGCGATGCAAGGTGCCATCGTGGCCTTGGGTGCCCAGCACTGTCTTGGAATGTGTTGTAGAGTCCAGCGAGATGGCCCCCGCCACATGATCGACGGCATGCACCAGCCGCGTGGTGGCGCACCGACGATCCCAAACGGGAGAAGTCGTCATCCCGTCTTTTCATTGGTCGCTTCACGATCGCCATGTTCATCTCATCTCGAGACTAATCCGATCGGGAAGCTCGGTTGGTGCCCGAGGAAGCGCCGGGCGGCACTTGGGGAATCTAGATCCTAACTTTTGCACATTATTCTTCGAATTTCATGTCGTCGTAGACCTCTCATCTCGGAACAATTCCTCGTTTGGGAGACCATCCCTACGTGAAGTGATTTTAAAGATTCCTAAAAACCCCCACAAATGAATGCGATCGCATGCACGCGCGACGACTTCGGATTTGAGCCTTACAAACTAGATAGTCGGTAGACCATCAAGACCCAAATCGCGCCGAGTGAGAGAGGTAACGTAACTTCTAACCCTCAACTCATGACTTGTAAGCCCTTTGTCGCCGTCCATTCGACGCGGCCATAGTGCGTGACCCTGCCGATTTTGCCCATTTCGAGCTTCCCAAAGCACATGCTTTGACCGTGATCTTGCTGTAATTGTGACGATTTGCTGGCCATGAGGAACATGATTAGACTATTTCGCGCGAAGCAAGACACGCGAATGCGCGCTTCGACAGAACCTCGGTCATGCGCTGGTCGCACCCCGCTGTGGGGAGGCAATGCCAGGTAGGAGTTCGCGAGAGGTGGAAATGTCGGCTCCGTGAGTGTCGATGTCTCGAGTGGTGATGGCCGCGGGAGGAATGCGTGAAGCGGGACGAAGGATCAAACACCCTAGGCTATTTGTCACACTTTCTCCTATTCACCATCAAAAAAAAAAAAAAGGATCCTAGTTAACTCGATATCGAGGCTGGCTTTTTCGGCAAAGGCGACAGGAACCAGAGTAGCTAGAACTGCGGACCTGCGATTTACTTAGGTAGCTTGCGAATCTACTGGTGATAGTATCGTCGGGTTAGCGGAATCATGGTCAGCGACCTGTATCAATGTCCTAATGTAGTCACGTTGCGTCTGCATCCACTTCATCCGGTATTTAAGGGTTTCGATACCAGCGAGGCAACAATAGGCGAGTTTGGTATCGCGTTAAGAGGGCGTCGGCATTAGCCAGGATGATAGTATCGCATTGACAGGAGCTGCGAGGATATGTAAGCGTGTCTCTACATATTGTTCAAACGGAAAGCCCGAGCCCGCCGAGGATGGTAATCTTCGAAGATGTATACCTGTTATGTAAGCCGGACATGGCGACCCGCAGCTAAGTACCGAAGCATTTCATTTCACCAGTGACGGCGTTCGAATATACAATCATTTCATGAAGGTGAAAAGTGAAAGGTATATCGGAATCCAAATTACAACAAGATCAAAGAGGGAACCCAAAACGTTTAGGCGAGAGGCAGTCCAAGTTCATATATAGAGTGTCTGCATGGCTCCACCTCGTATTTATTTATGAGCTGAAGTCGAGATCTGCATGGCCCGTACTTTGCGGGCTTGCATGGCTCGGCGTATGCTGTATAGTCGATCAATCAATGCCGATCCCAGATTGTCGATTGCCGTCCTAAGGCGCCAAGTCTTTTTTGTAAGGCCTCAAACTCTCAAACATATACCATTTTTAGTTATTTTCGTTAAACTTTAAAGAGTCGCAGACCCTCCTCTTCAACGGAAACACCACCCATTTCTTCATCCGATGATTCCTCGTCTAAGACCATCTTCTGGCCGAATAGAGTGCCGAAAAACCTGTCGATCGCGCTCTGCTCCCAACTCCTCCGATCTTCCGGAGCCATGAAATTTTGTAGTTTCTAATGCACCTTTGTTACTATTGTGACGTGTCTATAAATATGGCGTTTGACTTACTGGCATTGCTGTGAATCGCATTTTCCGCCCTTTACTAGCTTTCGTATCCACGTGCCGCTTTGCCTTGGCTTCCTTCGCAGCGGCGTAGCGGATAGTCGCGGCTTGTAATCCGGTCCCGGAGCCATCGCCAGAACGCTGGTCGACTAATTCTTTTACTATAGTTTCCAAAAATCAGCTCAAATTATTCCCACGCGATTAACGATCCAACTTACATAACAGTTGATAAAAGTCAGCATCATCATAGATAGACTCATCCTCGTTGATTTTCTGAGCAACCTGATACGGCGCGCACGATCGACTATGGCAAGCTTGAGTTAGCGTTTGCGTTTCGTGCATAAGTTGTGTTTCGCGACAGTGAAAATATTTTGCAATCACTTACGGCGTTCGTGTGCGTTTGATGAGCCGTTCTGGGGCATCCATTTCGGCACTGAGCATGGCAGTAATAGGCTTCTCGGCATTACTGCTGAATTTGTGAGCCGAGCTCGTGGTTATACTAGTTTTCTTGGCGTCCCGAGACCACTACAAACTAGAAGTCAGCAACCGTACTAGATATTGACGACATGGTCGATGTATGAGTATACCTTCTCAAGCACCTGTTTCCTCCGCGCATCTTGATGTTTCTCGTGGAGCTCCATCCTGCCCCATAAAGTGGCGGTGGACATGTCGTCTGTTTCATCGTGTTTCCGCTTCTTCCCTTTGTGAATACTGGTGCGGAAGTCATCGAGGGCATTCCAGAGCTGCAAGGCGGATCTCTCGGCTGCTTCGTAGGGCTCTGTGACTTGGTCTTCAGTTTGATCAGCATACTTGAGAGAGTTGATGGCCACAAGCTGGAAAACGGTAGGTTAGCGGTCGTCCAATGGTATGTAAGTTGAAGCTGACTTGCCGACTTCTGTAAACGTATACGAAGGTTGAGGAGAGAGTCGAAATCTTTCCGTTGGCGTTGGACGGCTTTCCCTTTCTGGACATCGGCGTCGACCGTTTTTAGCAACGATTTGACGACGCTCTGCTCACTCATCATTTGTTTGACTGATGCAGCGATACCAGACTCGTCCGATCGCTTGGACTTCTTGCGACTACTGGTTGGCTCTTCTTCGTCATCTTCGTCTTGGTCTTCCTCTTCGTCGCTCTCGTCACCCGATAGTTCATCAACCTCATCGGAGAAGCCAGATTCTCCATCATCGGACTCCTCTGCTTCCTCGTCAATGAAGCCTCGGGTCTCCGAGCCATCGGAAAGGCTCTCGCCATCTGAGATGTCGTCGTCATCGTCATCGTCAATGTCAACGTCAACGCCGTCTTCCAAGTCTTCCTCATCTTCGGTCCCCGACTCCATAAAATCGGCGGCAGTAAGCCGTTTAGCGTGTTTTTTCTTTGTAGCCTTAGCCTCAGCTTTCGCCTTCGCCTTCGTCTTGGCCTTAATTTTTAAAGCGAACTTCTTGGCGCCTTCCTCATCACTCGTGCCAAAAACCTCGTCGCTGTCGATCTCGGCATCCTCCTGTCCCTGTTGGTCGGCCTCGAGGTCAGCGGTGTCGGGGTCATCGAATTTCTCTAGGGCGTCTTCGTAGTTGGACGAGGCGTCGTCGTCCTCGCTGTCCTCTTCCTCTTCGCTACCGTCTTCTTCCTCATTTTCGTCTTCATCTTCGTCGTCGTCATCACTGTCGGCTTCGAGAGCTTCGCGAGAGACTCGAGCACCTCGGTACTGTGGTCCTAGGGCCAGTGGCTCGTTGCGACGGAGCTTGCTCTTGCTGGCAAGGCAGGTAATTAGTTTGTGAATGGGACGGGTTCACGGGGTCAATTGAGGCATGGCATACCCGACAGCCTCGTAGTGCTCAGTTCCCGCAGCTTCATTGTCGCTGCTCTCGTTACCACTCTGGTCACTTTCGTCGGGGACCGCGTCCGTCTCGGGATCATAGTCTGCGACACACGCGATGTGAGCAATAGTCTGCCTATTAGAGGTTTGGTATTGAGGAGGGTATAGTAATACCTCTAGCAGGACGCTCGATCAAGTCGGCTAGTTCGCGCGCGCGACCTTGTTTTTTGCCCATGGTTGTGCTATATAATGAAGACTATATCTACTACTTAAGCTTCATCTGCTACCGCAGAGGTGTAAGTGTAAGTGGGTAGCGTCCTAGGAAAATTTTAGCGGTAAGTGATGGCAGTATTCGTAGTGGGCTACCCTTATGTACCTAGGTACGCGGTAGATGGCCACCTTCGCGTAGTGGGGCGCTCAGCTCCATCGCGCATACTACTTTGTACCCGGGTATCCCTCCTTCTACCTCGCAATACCTACCATGTATGTAGGTACTATCACAGGCTTGTAAGACGATGAATTGATAATACCTAATTAATAACATATTGGAACTATTTCCTCCCATTTATAGCCGAGAAAAAAAACCCTTAATTAAATTATACCTATATCCATTAGCTCCTCACCGTATCCCTTTCTTAATTAGCGATTTCTAGTTTTACAAGCAAATATATGAACAAGTCTTCAATCTCGAATCCTCAACATGAGAGGAACACCAGCCAGACTCTTTCATACCCTTAGGTCCCTACAACATGAAAACCCGTTAGTAAGTCACACAGCACGCACACGCCGATAGCCACACACATGCATACAAGTATTATATATATCACACACAGGTCTAACTCAATGCCAGGGCCTCCCGCGCACCGGGTCCATCCCGCGAATGCAGCGGGGCCTCCCCGAGCGGCGGAAGATCAACGACGTCGCCAAAGCAGTCGCCGTGTCGTCGGCGAAGGGCGGCGTGGGGAAGAGCACCGTAGCCGGTGAGACGGGTGATCCCCCCCTCAAATCAGTAGATCGACGCTGACATCGTCCCGGCGCGCCACAAGCAAACCTATCCCTCGCCTTCGCCCGCATGGGCCACCGCGCAGGCATCCTAGACACGGACATCTTCGGGCCGTCAATCCCGACGCTGTTCAACCTGTCCGGCGAGCCACGGCTGTCTTCCAGTGCGTTGCTCTTTCTCCTATCTTCAGATGCGCCACGCGACGACACCTCCAAGTTGGGCTGTGATGCGCTGACTTGGCCTCGGATGTAGACAACCAGCTGCTTCCCTTGTCGAACTACGGCGTCAAGACCATGTCGATGGGCTACCTCGTCGGCGAGGACGCGCCCGTGGTCTGGCGCGGCCTCATGGTCATGAAGGCGCTGCAGCAGCTGCTGCACGAGGTCGAGTGGGGCGGGCTGGACGTCCTGGTCTTGGATCTGCCGCCCGGCACTGGCGACACCCAGCTCAGCATTACGCAGCAGATCGTTCTAGACGGTACGGATTTCCGCGCCCGCGGGTGATGAACGCTGGCTGACATGAGCTCGCCAGGATCTGTTATTGTGACGACTCCGCATACCCTAGCGGTCAAAGACGCGGTGAAGGGAATCAATATGTTCAAGAAGGTCAACGTCCCTCTGCTCGGCGTCGTTCAGAATATGTCGCTGTTTTGCTGCCCGCACTGCCATCAGGACACTGCTGTGTTTGGATCTAGCGAGCGGGTGAAGGGGCTTTGTCGCGACCACTCGATCGATTTACTGGGGGACATCCCATTGCACCAGAGTGTTGGGGACGATGGGCAAAGAGGTAAGCCTACCGTCGTATCGGAGCCTGAGAGTAGCAGAGCAAAGGCATTTATGGATATTGCTCGGCAAGTAGGGGCCAAGATAGGACTTTAGGCGTAGGCGAAGGGGGGTGTGACATAGTTAGGAACTGCATATGAAAAGTCATGTACCCTAGTACGTACGAACATGCAGGGGCGTATTGTATAACAACGGGTCTATACTGGTTCTAAGGATTACATAAAACTAGCAATTGTCGGATACGAACACAGACAAACAGAAATAGGTGCTACGTCTCGGTGTAGGCCGACAGTTGCGGTTTCGGGCCGGCGGCAGCTTATATACCCTACATACAACGAGCATTTAGCATATCAACTACACAGGACAGACAGACCAGAAGAGTGGTTGGAAATGACTTGGCTCTAATTCATATAACTGGATTGTTGCTCGGTCGGGCACTTGGCTGAGTATCGCCTCAGCACGACGACAGACACAACGTCCCACTCGTAATACACGTTAGCATGCAGACTATATGGCCAAGGGAGAGAAGAAACAAAGCCTGTGAACAAGTCCCCAACGCCCGACACCGCCCCATGGCCGCCATTTCTCACGCGCCTCATACGATCGAATCAGGGTTCCGCTTGAGATCGTCTGTGATCAGCATTAGTCCAAATCCTCATTGGCTTGGTAGATGTGGCGGGTCCTCGAGACATCTTTGCGCATGGCTTGTCCCGAGCCTGTGAAACCAACTAGAATAGGAGCGGGTCAGCGATCAGAAGCTAAATAGTGCAGAGCAGAGTAGAGCAGGGTAGGGTAGAGCAGGGCAGAGCAGAGGATTGTAGATAGGTCCAAGAACTCACCTCTCCCATGAACGCCCTCTGGGGTACGAAACATGCTGTCCTTCTTCGATTTGTTGGCCTTGGCGAATTTGGATTTGTTGTTGAATTCCTGCCATTTATTCTTGCCGGCCTCGAGCTCTTTCTTGGCCTTGATCTTCTTGGGCTTGGGCTGCGCATCCCCCGTGTTGCCGAGCGCCGCCTCCCTGCTCTTCTGGGCCAGCTCGGGGTTGATGCTAGCAGCGGCAGAGATGACGCCGGGATTCGTCGAGGTGGAGGCCGAGGCTGGCGGCGGTGGCTGCTGAGCTGGCGCGGCAAAAGGGCCAGTGTCACCGCCCACGGGGGTGCCGTCGGCTTTCCGCTTCTGCGCGACGGGGCGGATGTCCTTGGCGCGCAGCTGCTCGGTGTTATCGTAGCTCTTGAACTTGACAACGTAGATGGGAGCGGTGGAGGAGCCGGTGATGGAGGTGATGCGGGCTGGGTAGAAGGCTCTATCTCCTGACACCCATTTCGCCATGACGTTGTCGTTGACCTTGTAGTTCACGGGGACGCCGGCATCGACGTCCTTCTCCTCGGGCGGTTGGGGCTTCTTAAAGGCGGGGTGGTTCTCTCGCGACCATTTCTCTGGCACGGCGGGTGTCGGCGATGGTGATGGCGCTCGTGCTTGGGCTTGGGCTTGTGGCTTTGACGACGTTGCTTTGGCCGGCTTCAACTCAGCAATGGTTTCGTTCAGTAGCGAAAGTGCATCATCTAACTCAGACTTGAGAGCGAGGAGTTCTGCGTTGCTCGGGTCGTCTCGGAGACCGGCTTCCACGACATCAAGCTAAGGGGGGCAAGGATGGTCAGCCAGTCGATTCATCAGTTATTTGATCATTCGATCATTTGTTCATCCATCCATTCATTCATTCCATCATTTGCTCGCACGCACCTGTTCTCGGAATTGCTTGACGTCCTCTTCGATGCTCGAAATATCGGCCATGGTGATTTCCAAAACCGGGCTGATGATATGAAGTATGGGCAAATAAAAAAGAGGAGAGGTAGATAAAACGTGGGAATGGATATGGTTGTTGTACAGGTTAGGTACAACTTCAAGTGTGTATTCACTGTTTGTTAGGTGCCTACAGGTAAGTAAGTACAATGATATCAGTTGGTCTGGTTGAGGCGGGACAAGATACCTTAGGTAATTACAGAACTTACCACAGGTGTCAGGTAGACTCCACACTGCACAGAGTAGCCTAAGGCACCACATGTACTGTAGGTATAGATCCTTACCAGGTATGCAGCTCGATAAGCTAGGCCTAGATTAGTATGGACCGCAGCTTTAGGCTACGTCCCTGTCGTCGGCCACTTTCACCTGGCAACACCTGTTCCTAGTCAGACGCAAACGTCCTCGACACTTCCCTTCACCCATCAGTTTCAACCTCTTTCTAGTTACTACCTCTCCGTACATAGGTTCCAAGTTATATGCTCCTCTCAGAACCTGATAGTTACTCACAACACCTGCCAACTTGCGACTCTCTACAGTTGTATTAACACCCCCCTTCTAAGTTTAAGAGACCAGGTGACATGCAGCCTCTCAAGATAATAATATGTGCCATGTAGGCTGGCGCTGGACTAGAGCAGTGAGCGATCTGCCTGCCATCCAGCCCTTGGCTTGCATCGAGGTGCATGCCGCCACTGTTGCAAGAAAGATTAGGGCGTTGCACCCGCCCATTCAGACCCCTAACGCGCTAATTTTGAATCTGCACACCGTCTATCTAAGTGGAGGCCACTTTGCTCACGGATGTGCCCTCGTAAGGCTGCCTTTGCGCTTCTATCAAAACCATCGGCCGAGATCAACAGGACTAGACGACCTAGTACAGATGAGACGAGCTTGGTATCGCCTCCTTCCCGGCCGATGTCTCTCAATATCAACTATTTTCTCTCAATCAGATGATGCTTTGTCGCGTCCAGGCTAGCTGCCTGTGAGATAGCCTAAGAGTTCGCAAAGAGCCTTTTCCCGAGCTCGATGCCTCTGTGATATCTAAATTTAGAGGCATGTTGGCCCAGTAAACCTCGCCTGTCTTTGCGCGATGTTCCTTGGGGGGTCATATGTCCCGAGCAATCGAGTTGAATAGCACAAGCCTATTGGGTTGATTGGCTACAAATACCTTGATAGTCGCCCAGAGGATGAGATTTTCCTAATCGGTCAGCAAAGGCAGTGCTTGTGTTGCTGGCTCTTCATCTATTTTGAGCTCCCAGCCCCCAGCACCAGCATTGCCGTTGCGGATCTGTGTCATATCTTAGATAAAGCAAAGGCTCGCTCGGGGTATTAATGTCTAAGTGTCTTCCCTCGGGCATCTTGGAATTCAAGTTCCTCTCTGTAATCTTATGCTAGCTGCCATCTGTTCGTTGTTTTCCACCTGTCCTTATCAGCATCTGCTCAGCCTCGGCTAGATGCTTCAAACCTCTCTCTTGGATCTAGCAAAGCTGTCGTCCCTGTAACGATTGCCTCATTGCCGTCTTCATATTTCTTAGCAAAACAAAGCCCTTTCATTGCTTACTCTGCATGATACAGGCCGTAACCACAAGCTTTACACCCTCGATCTATCAGGGCCAGTGTTCAAATAGGCGGCCAGACTCAGTCCCTCTACTATCGAGTTCCCATAAGTTCCGACTAAAGCCTACGTGTAGGGAACAGTCCGCCAAGAAGGCAACCAGAAAGTACGCGCATTTGAGCAGTGCCCTTTCGCTGCCTTTTGTCCACTTGAGAATCCGGTAAACGTCCATGCATGCTGATTGGACGCTTCCCTACCAGGCTCACCGTAATCAGCATTCATGGCGCCCTTCCAGGCCTTTTCTACCACCCAGTACTGGTCCCTAGAGCCTCGTGGTCGTATCCGGGCACGGATTCGACAATGCAATGAACACCACGAGCTGCGAGAAGGGATGCAAGGGCAGCCAGGGAATCATGATAGCGCAGATTCACACCGGACGATGGCGACGCAATGCGGCACTCGATATGCAGTTCAAGACGAACACCCCGCACGATTCAGACACTTCGATCCCTTCGATCGTGATCAAAAAGCGCTTTCCCCTGGCTCTGGGAAATGCCCCAAGATTAGTTTTGCTTCTGTGATAGTTTGATGTCTGTATATTGACAGAGTCCTGGTTTCAAAATTACATACCCGCATTCGACAATACTTCTGGAAACGGGTCACAATGAGTTGGGCCTCCACCGGATCTGGTGATTACTCACCGAATGGTAGCAGTTCCTACCAGCTAGAAGCAGAGGCTCTACCATACCACCGGTATCAGGATCCAGCCCCGATCATATCTCCAGGCTGGCTACCATATTCCAGTTCGCCACCGCCTCCTTTTCAAAGCTATGCCACACCGGGAAGTAAATCAGAGGGATGCTTGTAAGATACTCTTTGTATATCTATCCTCTCCTTGCATCACCGCTGACCGTCTCCCTGGTTCCGCCGCGATGTGCTTGATGAGTGCCACCAGAGCCGGTTCTGGGCCCGAGCAATAGAATTTTACTTGCTCGATGATATGCCACATGGTCCTGAGTATAGATGTCTCATGGCTTCGTGTCCACGATCTTTTAAAGACCCTAGGAGCATGCTCCGTCACTTGAAGAATTGCGACTTCTTTTCAGAGGGGAAATTCTCGTGCCCGACGTGTGACAAGATTGAGGATTTCAAGGTTGTCTCCAAGATGAAATGTTCTTGGGGTAAAGTCACTTTAGCCCGTAAACTCTTCCAAAAGTCCTGGGACGTCCTTCAGAGTATCTCCGGCCACCACTCGGAGGTGGACCAGCCGTCTAGCAAGTTACTCTGCGAGGGCTGCCTTCGTTCCATGTCGCAGAGTGGTTCCTTCGGTAGCAGTCAACCTCCTGAGCTTCGGTCTCCTACACTGCCACATGAGCTCCCTGACCCAGTCGTGAACGGAATGTTCAATCCATTCAGTTATATGGAAAGCCAGGGACCCAGTCAAAATATATCGTGCAACACGGTGACACTCAGAAATCATCATAAATCACCCTCTGAGCTGTCGGAGCTGTCTGCGGGGTCGTTATGCTCGCCCATGGACTGGAAATTCCCCACCCTCGGAAATGATGCCCCAGTACCGGGTATGTCGCAGCGTCTAAGTAACATTCCCATCGCCATACAATCACTGTCGCCCACAAGCCAGGCAGATCACCACAAATATATGCCTCTCCGGCCAGTTAACACAGCCTTAGAAGGTAAATCTATGCTACCAGGTGAAGATCAGACTCTAGGTACAGACTCCTCGGGGAGCACTGATTCAACTCCGGATTTTATTTCGCCAGAAGTAGGTGGGATTCGCCAACTCGAAACTCAGTTTTTCCCCAGCCAGATGCCTGTTCAGTATGGCAACAACAATTTGTACGCCTCATCGCCAACGTCCCTGTTGTCACTATCGGCCCACGATTCATCCCCGAGTTCGACAACGTCGAGGCCGGAGCTGCAATGCAACTATCCCGGCTGCGTCTTTCAGCCCAGCGGTAAGAACCAAGAAGCGTATCTAAAAAAACACATGAAGATACATGACAAAAACGAGATTCCTTGCGACTATTGCGGTAACAAGTTTACGCGGCAGGATAACCTGACTTGCCACATCCGCAAATTCCACCCGGATATCTATGAATCTGTCGATAAACGGCGGCGCGACAGTTCTAGGAGTCATCAGTCTTCGAGCCAGCCGAAGCGCAAAGAGTCTCGCAAGGAGGGCAGATAGGGCATTTCGAATTATTGTTTCTCGTCTTCTCTTTCCTATTCTCCTTTGTAGGTTATTATATTTCACCCTATTCTGCCTGGACAGAGAAACGAGGTAACGGACTCTAAGAGTATTTAGTTCCCCTGTTTTCTACATGACGGACTAAGAAGACATTGTCCCGAAAGTTGTGATTCATGAAATACACGATTGGGTAATAGGAGCCTTTGGGGGTGAGATGATACACGGGATTTTCAATTCACTGCACTTCCTACGAGCAGCCGATATGGGACCTCGAAGACAAGGGGATGTATTCGGTACTGGACTAGAGCCTTTACCTATCATCTACTATTTAATTATATTTAACAATTAAGGTCCTCATAAGTATGCATCTATGCGTAGACAATCAAACACGTCTTATACGTATAGTACTATACATAACCCGAAAAGGCCGAAGGAGCACGAGTGATAGCGTGCCGGGCCACAGCTTCTAATACTAACAGAACCAGGTTTGCGATAGTAGTTCTCGGTGTGCTCGTTCCATTGATGACCTATCTCAAGAAAGTTGATGCTCCATAATCAGCTATACGTATGTCAGCGCAAGGGAGCCGGGGGGTAATCTAGGACAACTACAATAATGATCACCAACTTCAAGAAAGTAGGGGTAGATATGCAGTATTAAGGTGCTTGTAATTGGCAGGTTAACTGGGTGTCAACAGGTGTTTGGAAACTAATAGTCACTGTCTACTAAGCGCAGCGATGGCCGTGTTATTCTAGCCTATCGGAGTTCGTCAATTGCATAAGGATGGGTCCCGGCGTTCAGCCGCATTTATTCGAGGACGGCGGCGGCGTCGATCTGACCAATGGGCGTTGGATTCTGTCCGACAACCATCGGCCTTCATTGTGTGTTTACTCGCGCCTGTAATGTTGAATAGGATAGGGTATTACGGATATGCCGTGGTCGGCGGCTGTACGAAATTGATTACTTCCGCTCCCTCGTAGTAAGGGCTTGTGATCAAAAGCTTAGAAGGTCTTCAAATTGCAATACTCACCTAGGAAGACAATGGAGTCCTGGGGCGTATAGTCCCTCGTTTGCCGACAGCTAGATGGGAGGTCTATATTCCATCGAATTGCCTCGCGTATAGTTGTCGATCCTTTGCCTTTAACGGCCTCCCGTCCTTCGTATTACTGTCTCAGTTAATCATATTTTAATTAGGCAAACACAGGTAGCGGAAGGCCCGGAAGGCCTTTAGTCTTGCAATCGTATAATTGTATACACGATATGGGAGCCTTCATCTCCTAGCCCAAATCCAATCTGCCGGTACGTGTGATATCCGTATACTACTATATTTTAAAATCGCAACGAAACAGCGACGTCGATACTAGTACGCAGGGGTCAGTTACATTGTGGTAGCGATAGGGGCACGGCATTCCAGGTGATCGAGCAGATCCCATTTCGAGTGCGGAAACGAATATAGTATGCCACGCAGAAAGCAGCTCAAGGGGCGTTCAATATTGGCTTCGCGGGCTAAAAAGTCTGGACCGTCGGGCACAAAAGCATCGTCTCAAGAAGAGACCTGTGAGCTTAGCTGAGTAGGGCTCAAGGACCCGATCTGCATCTAGTGCTGCCTATCGTGTCCGGATGCTTTACCGCAGTGGGGTTCCGATTAGGCGCAGGCTGCTCTGGGGGGCTGCTCGACACGTGGCTGCCTTCTCTCTTTTTGTCTCATTCAGTATGAGTATCATTATCAAGTATCAATTCGGCCAAAGCGGCTAAGAACTGGCCGAGAGAGGCCCCAAACTGGGACACTAGATCGGTCTCGGTCCGGCCCCGTAGATCGGGAGCCTGCCGGAGCAACTCCACCAACGGTGGGTGTGAGCGGAGCAAATCATCGCAAGGCGCAGTATTCTCCATGAGGTAAGGGATAACTGAAGCATTCGTAGCCTTAACAACCATCCCAGGTGGTTAGCTCGTTGGCGCCCACGAACTACTCGGGGGGAGTTTCTCGTCCTTACCACACAGAGGTAGCGGTGTACGCAGGGCGGTTTAGTACACATCGACTTCTCTCTCGCGTCCACCAGGTTCCCTGCTTGTCCTATGCTTCTTAATTACGCAGCGTACTTGTACTGCTCATCGTAGATGGTATAATAATAAACTACTGCCTAGATCAAGCGCTAAGCGGAATCCGGTCTAGTTAGCATACAAGATAAGGCGCCGAGGACTGATCTCCTCTGCTACCTGGGCATGTTGCAGTTTGTCATTATTCGTGTTTCCCTGCACTCGGCGTTCATGCCAAGTGCCTACCTAGCCTACTTTACTCGGCAAAAGGGCACCTAGACGGAGGTTGGGGGGATATTATATATAGCGCGCAGATGACGTTCGAAATTCGGATGTGAGCGGAACCGTTGGCGTCGTTTTGGGATGAAATAGTCAAGGGCCTCTTGGCCTAACAATCGTTTTCTACGGCCGGTATCTTCCTGTACGTATTGCTTGATAATAGGGGTAATAGATACGGCGGCTAGAAGGCGTTGTCGGAAGGTGACATGAGGTTCGCAAGGCACGCGGCGATGGCCTAGTCGTATGAGGGGATGCATGAAATGATTTGGCTATCAGCAGGAGGAAAGAGGCTGACCTACAACGGCGCTATCGTCGTCGTCGTGTAGCTCGTGGTTCCTTTCCACGTCTCCGTGTCTGTCGGCAACCGGAACCGAGTCGGGCTGGGGCGGCACGCACAGCAAACCGAATAGACGATTCGCACGAACATCGTATCGGCGGCATCGCAAGAAGTACTCCGTGTGCAGGGCTAGCTGCGCCGGCTCTAGGGAGGAGGGAGGTCGCTAGTTGAAAGACGCGGATGAGCACTGGCGAGAATGACCGCCGTGGAAGAGTATATGGTGTTAGAAATAAGCCTTCTAGATTGATTGAATTGATTGGTGTAATTATTGTTGTTGTGTGTTACCGCTGTTCTGAAAGATTTTTCTTTAGCATATAAAATAAGTACATATATAGAACTTTTTAAAATAAAAAGTACTTTTTTTTAGTTAGAGCTTTTTAGCACTTAAAATATAAAACTTAATTTATTTTTTATATATTTAATATATTTTTATAAAATTAAACTTTTAAAATATTGTTTTAATTAATATAAAAAGTTTAAAATAAGTTGCAATTTAATTTAATAATTATTTTAAAAATATTAATAATAAAATAGCAAAAAAACTAGTTTATATTTAAATAAATAAATAATTTAAAAATATATTAATTTTTTTTGTTAATTTTTTATTATATTTTTAAATGTTTTAAATAATTTAAAACAATTTAATAATATAACAAAATAATAAATATATATATTTAAATAAATAAACAATATAATAAAATATATATTATTTTTTTAATTTTTTATTATATTTTTAATTAATTTAAAAATTATATATTAATTTTAGTTTATATTAATTAATTTAAAAATTATAAAATTATTTTTAAAAATATTAAAATTAATTTAAAAGTTATAAATTAATTTTAAATTAATAATTTGTTAATTTTTTTTTTTTAAAGTTTTTTTTTAAAACTTTTAAATTTTTATTAATAGCTTTTTTTATTTATTTTATTTATAATTTTTTTTTTATATTAATTAAATTAAATTATTTTAAAAAGTTTTTTTATTTTTATTTTATAAAGTTTTTTATAAATTTATTTATAATTATTTTATTTATAAATATATATTTAATTAATAAATATTTTTATTAAATTTTTTATTTTAATTAATAATTATATATATTAATATATTTTAATTTAATTTTTAAAACTGCTATTTTTTTATTTATTAATGTTATTATTTATTAATTATTATATTTAATTGTTATATAGTTTTTTTTTAGTTTAAAACTTAGTTTTTTAAAAAATTAATTTATAAATAAACTTTTTTTTAAAATTTATAATAATATTAAAAATTTTGCTTTAATTATTAAAATAATAATAATATTTTATTTTATAATTTTTTATTTTATTATATTTTTAAATAAAATTATTATATAAATTTATAAACTTTTATAATTTAAAATATTATTAATAAAAAAAAAATTATTAATTATTATAAAATTATTTTTTATTTTATATTAAAAAATATAATATTTTATTTTATATAAATAAAAAATTATTTTATTAATAATAATATAATATTTAAAACTTAAATTTAAATTAAATTAAATTAATTTTAAAGTTATAAAAATAATATTAAATTAAATTATTATAATAATATATAAAATCAATTTGATTTTTTTTTAATAAAAATATATTAAAGTTTAATTTATAATTTTATTATAAAATAAATATTTGTATATTTATATAAAAATTTTTAATTTAATAATAAATTTATTTAATTTATTAATGTTTTTAATATAAAAAATTTATAAAAGCTATAATAAATATTTTTTATAATTTTTTATTATTTTTATATTTAAAAATTATTATAAATTATTATTATTAATTATTTAATATTTTTTTTAAAAAAACTATATAATAATTAAAGCTATTTTTTTTTTATTTTTTTTATAAATAATAACTATATTATTAATATAAATAAAAATTAAAATATTGTTTTTAATATAACAATAAAATTTATAAAAAATTAACAAAAATTTTATTTTTTTTAATAAATTTATTAGTTTTTTTTATTATAAAAATAATAACTTTTATAAATTATATAATATTTTAAAAAATTATAAAATTATTAAAAACTTTTTATAATTTAAAAATATTTTTATATAAATTTTTTTATTTAATTTAATATTTATAAAAATATTTATAATATTATATTATTTAAATTTAAAATTAAATTTAGTTATAATAGCTATTAAAATTTTAAAAATTTTTTTAATTAAAATAAAAATATAAATTTTTTTTTATTTATTAAAAAGTTATTAATTTTTATAAACTATTAATTTTATTTTATATTTTTAAAAAAAAATTTTTTTATTAAATTTATATATATAAATTTATATATAATTAAAAAAAAGCTTTTTTTTTATTTTAATAAAATTAACTTTTATTTAAAATTTTATTTTTTTATAATTAATTAAATAAACTTTTTTTATTTTAATAAATAAATTTTTTATTAAATATATTTTTAAATTTTTATAAAATTATAATAATAATAATAAATTTTTTTAATTAATTAATAGTTTTTTTTTTAATTTAGTTATTAGTTTTTTTAATAAATTAACTATTTTTTTTTTATTATTTTAATTTTTTTTTAAAATAATAATAAAAATATTTTATTAATTTAATTTTTATAGCTTTTATAATTAATTTATTATATATTTTTATTATAATATTTAAACATTTAAAATTAAATATAGTTTTTTAGCAATTTTTATAAAATATTATTTTAATATAAAAATTAAATCTTTAATTTATTAAATTTTTAAAAAAATTAATTTTTTAACTAGTTAATTTAATAAAAATATAAAAAATAACTTGTAATATTATTTTATATAAAAAAATAAAATAAAATTTTTATAATAGATTTAATAAAAAATAATTAAGTTTTTTAATTATTATTTTAAATATTTTTAAATTTTGTTTTTTTTTTTTTATTTTTTTTATAAATATATTTTTTAAATTAACATTTATTAATAAAAATATAATTTTTTTTATTTTTTTATATAATTTTTTAATAATTAAATTAAAAAGTTTTTTTATTTAAATATTTTATAATAAATTTTTTATAATATTTAAATTTATATTTAAAAAGTTATTTTTTAAAAAATTTATATCGCTATTAAAAATAGCTTTTTTATTAAAAATAATATTTTTAATTTTTATAATTTTATTAATTTAAAAATATTAAATATAATATATATTAAAAAAATTATAATTAATAAAAAAGCTTATAAAAACTTTAAAATTAAACTTTGATTTTTTTTTTACTTTTTTTTAATTTATATAGTTATTATATATATTTTATAACTAAATATTTTTAAATATATTAAATAAAATTTATAATTATTTATTATTTTATTTTTTAATATAATAAAAAAATAAAAATATTTATAAAAAAAATTTTAATTTAAAAATTATTTAAATATTTAATTATAAAAATAAATTGTTATTTTAATAATTTTATATTTATTTTTATAGTTTTAACTTTTTTTTTAATAAATTATTTAATATATTTAATATTTTTATTTTATATTTATATATATAATATAAAAAGTTTTATTTATATATTATAATTTTTTTAAAACTATTTTTTAAAAATTAAACTTTTAATAATTTTTTCGTTTATTTTTATTATAGCTATTTTTAATTATTAATATATTTTAATTTGATTTAAAAAATATAATAATATTTTTTAAATATAGCAATAAAATCAATTTTTAAAATAATAATTAAAATAAATATTTAAAAATTAATTTATAATAAATATAAAATTTATAAAGCTTTTATAACTTTTTATAACAATATAAAAATTAATAACAATTTTTTTTTTTATTTTTATAAATATTTTTTTAAAAATTTTATTAATTTGTTTTATAATTTTTTTTTTTATATATTTTTTGCAGTTTTTAGTTTTAATTTAATTATTTAATAATTTTTTAATTTTAATTTTAAAAATTTAATTTATTAAATAATTTAAAAGTTTAATATTAAAATATTTTAATTATAAATATTATTTAATTAAATTTTTTTTTAAAATATTTTTTTTTATATATAAAATTATTATTAGTAAAACTTTTTGTATATATATATATAAAAAGATTTGAAATAATCTATAAGATTTAAAGTTTGTTTTTAAGTTTTAAAGTTTTATATTGATTTGTATGTTTATTTTACAAAAAGAAGTATAACTAAAAGAGTTATATATAAGTTATTTATATATGTATATATATAAAACTTGTAAGTTTTATAGATTTTAGTAAATCTTTGTATTTTTTATTTATTTAGTTATTTAATAAAAGTTCTAATTCAAGTTTTAGTTGTATATATTTAATATATATATATAAATTTTATTAAGTTATTAGTTTAATATTAAAGATTTTTTTTTTTATATAATAACTTTAGTTTTAATATTAACTAATTTTTTATTGTTTTTTTTACTATTTAACTAATTTATATATATTTTTATTTATATAATTAGTTTATTTATATTAACTAGCTTTTTTAATATTTAATTAAGTGTTTTTTTTATATAAACATTTATTAAATTGTTTTTGCTATCGATTTAATATATTTTTATAATTTTATAATTTTTATATATTTTTTAAAATAATATAATATTAATTATAAGTTGCTTTTTTTATATAGTTTTTAATTTAACTAAATATTTATATAAAAATTTAAAATTAATATATATAACTAGTAGTACTGTTAATAATTTTATTATATAAATAATTTTTTAAAATGTTATATTGAATATAATAATATAGTTAAATTTATTAATTATATTATATAATTTATTTATTAATATATTATATATAACTTATTTATATTTAATTAAATTTTAATAAATAATATTGCTTTTAATTGTAAAAGTGTTTTTTATATAGTTTTTATTAGCTAATATAATTATAAATCCGATTTAAAAACTTAAATTTTTATTATTTACAAATATTCTGTTAATAAAAATAAAAATTTTTGTATAACTAAAATTTAAAAATATATAGTATAATTTTTGCTATATATTGTTAATTTGCTATTATATTTATATATTTAATACTTTAATGTTATTTTTTAATAGCTTTTGAATTTATATAGCAATTAATAAATCGTACAATATTTTTAGTTAATATATTAACGCAATATATACTTTTTAAATTTGTTAAATAATATATTGCTAAAAATAATTTTTTATATAAAAGTTAATAATATATAATTGTTTAGTTTGTTTTTATTAAATAAAAAAAAAATTTTGTTTATTTATTTAAATTTTGCTTTTATTAAATTTGACGAAATATTTAAGCGTTAATTTTATTTTTAGTTTTGCGCAAAATAATAGTTTGATTTTTTTTTTATATAAAAACTTCTTAAATATAATATTAAAAATATTATCTGTTTAAAATTTTATAATTGCAAATTTATTAAGTTTTTTTTTAATATATAATAAATATAAGTTATATATAAATATTTTTATATTTAATTTTTAATAGTAATATTTATAATAAATTTTATACTAATATAATTTTAATTTAGTTAATTTATATAATAATTATATAATTTAAAACATAATATTTACTAAATATTTATTTTTTAGTTTTTTTAGTAAATAAACATAAATTTTTTAGTTTAACTTATTATATAATTATATATATATTTAAAATATATTTTATAGTTTTATATATATACTGTAGTTTTAAATTAGCAATAGTTTTAAAGCTATAATAAACTATTAGTTTATATATTAAATTATTAATACTTATATAAAAATTCGAACTTTATTATTGTTTTTATAACTTTATATAACTAATTTAAACTTTTTATATAATTTAGTTATTTTATTTTTAACTTTTTGTATAAATTTAATTTAAAAAATTTTTATTTAATTATATTGATTTAAATTATATTATATAAATTAAAATATATTTTAAGTTGCTAATATGTTTATTTTAGTTATATTTAATTATTTAAAAAATATACTAAATATAATAATTATACTGTTTTATTTTAGTTATATAGCTAAAATATAGTTGTTGATTTTTTTTAGTATAAAATATTAATCGCTAATAAATATAAATAACTTTTTTAGTTTGTTTTTGTATTAAAGTTGCAGCTATTTAACAATTTAAAAAAAGTTATATAAAAAGTTATTTTTTTTATATAATAAATTAAATATAACTTTTTATTAATAATATAATTTGATTTATATATAATAAAATTTAGCTAGTTTATTTGTTATATTAATTATAATGTTATAATTTTTAATTGTAAAAATTTTATATAGTTTTATTTAGTTTTTATGTTTTTTTTATATTATAACTTTATTTTAAAAAAATAAAAAAAATACTTTATATAATAATATTAGTTTATTTTTAATTTATATAGTTTAGTTGATATTAATTTTTATATAAATATTTTTTAATATTTTTATAGCTTTTTGTATAGTTTTTGCTTTTTAAATAATTTTTAATAAAAAAAATAAATCGCTGTTAATTTTAAAATAAGCTTTAAAAACTAATAAAGTAAATATAAAACTATTTAATTTAGCTATATTATTTAAAACTTTTATAACTATTTATAATATTGTTTTTTTATTTATATAGTAACTGATTTTTTTATATAAAATATTAAATATATAACAAAATAATATATATATTTGTTTAATTTTTTTAATAGTTTAATATATTTTAATAGATATTTTTTTATATAAAGTTTTAATTAGTTATATATTATTGCAGAATTTTTTAAACAAAAAATTTATATTAAAATTATATATAATATAATCAAAAAGTTTTTAATATATTAAAATTTAACATTAGTATAATATGTTTTAAATATTATATATATTTAAAAACTTTAAAAATTTAACTATTTAAAATAAAGTATTTATATTAATTATATATAAAGTTAATTGTTTGTTAATTTATATAATATTAATAATGATTTTATAGTTAAAATTATATTTGTTTTTAGCGAAAATTTAAATTTTTTTAAAATTTAATTATATAATTAACAATAGTAGCAAAACTTTTTAATTTTTTGAAATATTAAAACATTAATATTATTATATTTAGCTTTTTGTAGTAATTTTATAAGTTTTTTTATATAAAAATATTTAAATTGATAATATAATTTTTAAAATTTTTATTTTATAAAATAATTTGTAGCTTTTAATTAGTTAATGTTAAAAAACAAATATTTTTATTTTTATATAATTAATATTGTTATATTATTTTGTTATATAATTATATTTTATATATTGTTAAAATAAATATATAGTTAGTTTATATTTTATAGCAATAATAAAAACAAAATCGATATATTTAAAATATAAAATTTAATTAGTTTAATTAATATTAATATAGTTATAATATTTATAGTTTTAAAGCTTTTAATACTATTAAATTAAATTGTTATATTATTTAAAGTTTAATTTATTTATATAAAAAAGTTTTTTTATATAAAAGTTTTAGTTTAAGCTTTTTTAATAGTTAAAATTTTAGCTGCATTAATATTTTATAAAATATTTTAATATTTTATATTATATTACTTATTTAAATAAAAATTGTTTAATATTAATATTTAGTTTTAAATATATATATTTTTTTCTATTATATAATAAAAATATATTAAATTTATTAAAAATTAAACTGTTTTATTTTTAGTTTTAAAATTTAAATCGTTATTAAATTTATTATTATATAAAAAATCTTTATTATTTTTATAATTTAATACAAATATATTATATTTTTTATATAATAAAACTTTTTGTTTTAAAATATTGTATGTAGTAAAATATTGCTTTTTTGCTTTTAATTTTTTTTATTAGCTATAGTTAATAAACTAATAATTAAGTTTTTTACAAATAAAACACTTTTTGTTATTTTTATTATTTTTATTATATAATTGTTATAATTTTTAACGAAAGTTTTTTTTAAAGCTATAATTATATAATTGTTTTAAATACTTAATATTATATTATTTGTTAACAAAATAAATATTTATTATATAATAATAGTTTATTTTTTAATTAAAAAAAACTTATAGCGTTATTTATAAATTAAAAAATAAAGCTTTATATATAAGTTTTTAATTAATTAAAGCAAGTTTAAGCTTAAATATATTAAAATATATTTATATAACTGCTATATAAAATAATATTTTTTTATAATAATTAAATTTTAAAATATATTATATAAATTAAAACTTATTAATTATAATTTTTAATATTTTAAATATTATTTTTATTAAGTTATTTTGTTTTATTTGTATAAAAATAATAATAGTTTAATTAGTTTAATATTAACTATAGTTAATTGTTATATTAAAATAATTATTAAATATTATATAAATTTTGTTTTATTTATATATTAAACTAATATAGTTGAAATAATATTGTTTAGTTTTTTTTTTTAATATAAAAAAAAATATTATATAATATTGTTTTTTAGTAATTTTAAATCAATAGTATATCGAAATAAAAATTTAAACTTTATTATATAATATATTATATAGTTTATTATTATAGTTTTAATTAAATTATTATATTTTAGTAAATGTAATAAATTAAATTATTTTAATTAAATTATTATAAATAATTTAAATAAAAAAAAATTTATATAACTGTTTTTTATATATAAGTAAAAATATAAAATATATAGTAAAAATTTTAAAAATAAATATAAGTTTTTAAGTTTTTGTTTATATAAAAAAAATAAATATTTGATTATTTGTATTAAATATTAAAATATATATTAATATTATTAGTTTTAGTATAACTAGTTATAGTATTAAATAATTTATTTATATAACTAAAAATTTTAATATATTTGTTAATATAAATACTAAAACTATTTATATAAATATATTATTGTTTAAGTTTTTATTGTTTTTATTTATATATTTTTTAATAATATATAAAAGTTTGTTTTTAAATAATTTTTTATATATTTTAATGTTTTTATTGCTTTTAATAATAATAATAAATTCTTTTTAAAATATATAACTAATATTTACTAATATTAGTTTTATTTAGTTGTTAAAATTTATTATAAATATTTATATAAGCTATTTGCTTTCAATTTTTAATTGTATATAGTTTTGCAAACATTTTGCAAAATATGTTATTAATTGTAAAAATTTAACAAATTAATTAAAATTAATAGTTATATTTTAATATTTAAAATTAGTTTATTTTTTTTAAATTTTTATTTAAATATTACTATTTTTAGCTATATTTTTATATATAAATTTATTTTTATTATATAAAGCTGCTAATTTGTTATTTTAAGCTTATTTAATTGCTATAGCTATAGCTGCTATAGTTGCTTTTGTTACAAGTACTAATATAGTTATAAAAAGTAATAAAATAAAAAAAATAAAGTAAATAAAATAGTTAAAAAAGTAAATATATAAAATAGCTTATAGTTTTGTTGATTTTTATACAAAAATAACTAAATTATTATATAAAACTAATTTTAACTTTGCAATAATTAGTTTTTTTTTGTTTAATAGTTAATTTAATATATTTTTAACTAATTAATACAAATAGTAGTTTATTTTTTATACAAAAAAAAAAAAAATCAAATATAAAAGTTATTTTTAATAGTAACTAGTTTTTACTTTTTTATTTTGCTAATTTATAATTACATTTTATAATTATTAATTAATATTAATAAAACTTTTTGTATATATATATATAAAAAAATTTGGAATAATTTATAAAGTTTAAAGTTTGTTTTTAAGTTTTAAAGTTTTATATTAATTCGTATATTTATTTTACAAAAGAAAATATAACTAAAAAAGTTGTATGCAAGTTATTTATATATATATATACATAGAACCTATAGGTTCTATAGATCCCAGTGGGTCCTTATATTCTTTATTTATTTAGTTATTTAATAAAAGTTCTAGTTTAAGTCCTAGTTATATATACCTAATATATATATATAAGTCCTATTAAATTATTAGTTTAACAATTATAAAGTTTTTTTTTATATAAAAAATATTATAATTAATTAATAAAAATAAATATTTAATTATAAATTAATTAAATTAATTTTAAAATTTATAAAAAATTAAATTATTAAATTAATATAAAATATTATTTATAAATTTATTATTTTATTAAATTTTTTATTTATTTAATATTTTTAAAAATATTAAATTAATAGTAATTTTTTTAATATAAACTATATTATATAGTTTTATTACTTTTAATTTTTTTAATTTTTAAAATTTAATATTTATATTTTTATAAACTAAAATTAAAAAAATAAAATTTTTAATATATATATAATTTTTTAAATTAATAGTTTAAATATTATAAAATTAACTTATTTTATTAAATATATATATATTAATATTTAAAGTTAAAATAATTAAATTTTTTAATAAATAAACTATTTTATTATTATAAATAAAATATATAAATATAATTTTTTTTTTTTTTTTAATTAATTAAAAAGTTTTGTTTATTTTTTTTTTATTAATTTTTTGTTTTTTATTTTTAATTTTTTTTACTAGTTTTAAATTTTTAACAAAGTTTTTTTTAATTAAAGCTTTAACTTTTAAATTTATAAATTAGTTATTAAAAATTAATTTAAAAAAAAAATATTAATATAATTATTAAAAATAATAAATTATTTTATATATTATATAAAAAAAATAATTTTTAAAATTAATATTTAATTTCAACTTTTTTTAAAACATTAAAAATTTGTTTTTTTTTTTTAAAATTATTAAATTTATTTAATTTTTTTTTTGAAGTTTTTTTTTATTTTAAAATTTTTTAATTTTATTAAAAACTTTATTTAAATCTTTTTTTAGCTTTTTATTATTAAAAATAATAGCAAAAAAACTTTTTATTACTTTTTTAACTTTTAATAAAAACTTTTAATAAAATATATATTTTTAAAATTTTGTTTTAATTTTTTTATATATTATTTTTTTATTTTATATAGCTTTTAAATAATTAACTATTAAAATAATTATTTATTTAAATAAAATTATTAAAAAAACTTTTTTTAAATCGATTATTATAAAATAAATATTTTTAAAATTAAAATTATTATATTTAATAATTTTATTTATTATATTTATTTAAAAAAAAGTTTAAACTAATAAATTTTTAAATATTTTATTAAAAAGCTTTTTTATTAAAATTATATACTTTTTTTATAAATTAATTTAAAAAAAAAAATATTATATAGTTTTTTATTTTTTATAATAATATATTTATATTTTTAAAAAATAATAAAAATTATTTATTTTTGTAGTTTTTTTATTTAATAGTAATATTTATTATATTTTTTATTTATATAAATATAAATATTTTAGTTAATATTAAAAGCTGTTTTTTTTTTAATTATAAAATTTATAATTTTTATAATAAATTTATTATTACTTTTTTTTATTTATAAAGTTATAAATAAAGCTTTTTATATTAATTTAAATTAATTTATAAAGTTATAAAAATAATTAATAAAATTAAATTTTAAAAGCTTTATAATTTAAAAAGTTTTATTTTTATATTAAATAAACTTTTTAATTTTTAATTATAATATTTTTATTAAAAACTTTTTATTTTATTAATAAAAGTTTTTTTGCTTAATAAAAAAAATAAAATTGTTATTAGCTATTTTATTTAATTAATTAAACTATTATTTCATTATAAATAGCTTTAGTTTTTAAATTTAAAAAATATATAAAACTTTTAATTATTAAAAATAAACTTTTTAAATTAATTAAATTAATTAGTATAATTATTGTTGTTATATATTACTGCTATTTTAAAAGATTTTTCTTTAGTATATAAATTAAGTACATATGTAGAACTTTTTGAAACAGAAAGTACCCCCTTCTAGTTAGAGCCTTCCAGCACTCAAAATATAGGGCCTAATTTACCCCCTATATATCTAACATATGGCTATGATTGTGGATTCACCACGTAATTATGTGCCAAGGTGGGTGTTCGCCGCTTGAGTGGAGAGACGACGACCGAGCGCGCGTCCACTAGCGTGTTTTGATAGTGTTGGTAGAGTACCTATTTCACACAGTACTGTAGCGGCCCCCTACCCTACTCTACCTACAGAATACCTAGGTACATAGGTAAGCTCGGCACAACACTCCGTAGTACTTTTAATCCAGTAATCTTGTAACTCTTTTACAATGACAATAACACAGGTGTAACCCATTTTCGTATTAAAAATTGATTTGTAATTAATACATTTCTGTCATCACTACTCCCAGGATGGAAAAGTGTTCCAATTGCATTTCCTTGATCCCCTGCAAGACATTCCTTTAGAGGCGCGTTCCCCAACACAAAAAAATGAGACCATCTTCATATTCAAGTACGAGCTTATGGCTAGAAACCAAGTACGAGTCAATCAGGTATCAATAATGGTGTCTTATTGGATGGAGACCTATAAATCGTCCATTCATTGCCACCGTTTCTCCTGAGTACGCTCCAGACAGGCATAAGAGATGACTGCGGCAGCGGCTGAGAGGCCGGCCAAAACGGCATTCATATTACCATAGCCGATACTACAAACAAGATCAGAAGGGTCATTTCTCAGACTTCACCAATCAAACAGGTACTACTCACCTGTTTCGTAGCGCGCCAGCGACCACGGGACCGATAGCAGACCCTGCGCCAAATGCGGCGAGATAGATGCCGAATAGAGCACCGCTCGGCGCGCGGTCTCCAAACAAGCCCGGATTCGCTTGATGGTAGCGGTCAACCACCGAGTCAGACTCGACAAAACTAGGCACCGACACGATGGCGGAACCGATACCAGCCAGCGCGAGGAGAGCGCAGTACAGGCCTATCTCCGCCTCGCGCGGCTCCGACTTGACAAAGCGCAGAGAGGCCAGGATGGGGATTAAATAAGTGTACCCGATCACGGCAACGGTGCGCGGGCTGGTCTTGTCCACCATCCATCCCCCCAAAGGACCGGCCACGACCCTGGTGCAGGCGATGGGGAGGAAGAGGAGCCCCGCGTCCAGAGAGTCGAAGCCGAAAATCTGGCGCGCGTGGAGAGGGATCGTGGCGTCGAACACGCTAATGAACACGGCGGACACGACCACTAGAATGATCGAAACCACCAGAGATCGGTTCTGGAAGCAGCGAATGATCGGAAAGTATCGACACAGGCGGTTGTTGGAAGGCCGGAGCACAAACCTGGAATGGTCGGCAGGCAACAGAGGTGCATGTTCTGAAGCCTCTGGCGTTTCTGATCCCGTCACTGTAGCCGCTTGCACGTCTTTGGTGCCTGGCATGGCTATGCCGAACAACAGAGCAACGACCGAGACGGCACTTGTCGCTACCACAACGGCAGTGATGCCAAACCGCGTGTAGAGTAATCCGCCCATGGCTGGCGAGAAAAAGGATCCAAAGTCAGCGGCACCTAGCATCTGCATAGCGAAGGCAAATGAGTTAGGCATTGGTCTCTTAGTACGTGCAGAGAGGAGATCAAGTAGGTACCGTTCCCATAATTTGACCCATGTTCTGTTTATTATTGGACTCGGAGCATAGGGTGAAGCCAACTATCCAGATAAAGGCTGTACCAAGTCCCTGCAGGCATCGCGTCAAGAATAGCAGCCACAAGGATTGGGCGCTGAAAAACGTGACGACTGACTGTTGCAAGAGAGGTTAGCTCCGTCACAATCAAGAAATGTATTTTCCACGTGTCCCGTGAAGCGGGAAGCGAGCTGCAGTGGTCGCTCGTGGGGCTCTTACAATGAGCATCAGAACGAGTGCGATCAGGAAAGGCCGTTTTCGCGATACGGTCCTGTCGGTGACAAAGCCGGCTACCGGGGCGAACGCCAGAGAAGAGGCGGAATATGCAGTGAGCAGGAGCGAGCAATACCATTGCAGGTCATCGAGGGCAAATCCCGCCCTCTCGTGAAGCATAAAGGGAAGAATGGGGACGGCGACGCCGTACAGGAACGCCTCGCTGAAAAAAGCGATGCCGACGGCCGTCAGTATGAGAAAATTAGACGACATTATAATCGTGGGATTCTATTAGAACGGTCAAGAACGAGAGCGTTGATTATGTAGGAAGCGTAGGCCGTCAATTGCGTAGTGACGATAGCAGTCGTGTGTGTGTGTGCGAAAAGTAACGGAGGAGAGTAGTTGTGTTGCGTTGGAGATTTTCTGTGTTAAGTGGTTAAGTGCCGCGCATCCAGCCACCAAGACATGTGCGACATTTCAACTAGAGCCTTGCTACTAATTTAGGGGTGCAATCTAACTATCTTACTTAGAAACATACATACCCGCTACAATATTTAGTAAAGCTCGTACTTACATAATTCGAGCGTCAAAATTTGCCTATCTTATTTCACCATCGCTTCCATCCTACGCGTCGTCGTCGTTTCTTTCGTTATCATAAATCCTAGTCTTTATGCTCAGCTAGCTCTATTATGAAGCTTGAGATGACTTCTCGCCCGCCGTCTCGATGGATAGCCCATACGATAGGGTCATGGTTTATCATCGTCGGCCTAATTTGGCTTTTCGGTCAGCAATGGACTGCGAGCGAGATATCTCCCTCCGAGCTGCAGCAGATCCTTCTTTCCGTCCCCTCAAGCGAGCATGTGCGTAATTGGAGTTCCTACTACACCACGACGGGCTCGCATCTTCCCGGGCAGGGCCTCCGCCACGCAGAATGGACCCAGGCCCGGTGGAAAGAGTTTGGCATCGTCGACGCTCGCATCGTCACCTACGACGCCCAGCTGCCGATGCCGACGGGTCTGCAACGTCTGGCGCTCCTCCGTGGCGGTCGAGTCGTCTACGAAGCCCCACTGGTAGATGATGGCGCGACAGGCAACTCTTCCGAACAGACTGGCTTTATGCCTGCGTACTACGGCTTCTCCGCGAATGCCAACATCTCGGCGCCGTACGTGTTCTGCAACTTCGGCAGCGTCGAGGACTATGATGACCTCGAGCGCCTGGACATCTCTCTTGCTGGCAAGATCGCCGTCGTTAAGTCAACCAACGCTTCGCCCTACTTGCACGCGCGCCAGCTAGAAATCTTCCGTGGCATCCAGGTCGCCAACGCGGAAGCGCGTGGTGCCGTAGGCGTGGTGTTGTACGTTGACCCCCAGAACGACGGTCCCGTCACAGAGGCAAATGGTTTCAAGCCCTTCCCGGACGGGCCGGCAAGACCACTTGCAGGAATTGAAAGGGGGACGTTAGGTAATATTGGTAAGTGCTATCTGCTCTCTATATATTCCCCCCTCTCTATTGCCTGTGTACTATTTCGTACTCATGTCTATGCTGATTAGAGGACTTTCATGGCGGTTGGCTCCCCAAGATCCCTTGCATTCCTATATCCACAACTGATGCCATCCACCTTTTGAGGGAGTTAAATACACATGGGCCTCTGGCTACTGACCTAAGTGGTCGCTGGCATGGTGGCGCGCTCGGCTTCTATGGCGTGGATTACAGCGTTGGGCCGTCTTCTTCTGACGTCTTAATTCATCTTGTCAACCATGGAGCCCTCTACAACGGCTCCGTCCATAACGTGATAGCTACAATTCCCGGGACGATGGCCGACGAGGAAATTGTTATAATCGGCAATCACCGTGATGCTTGGGGTCCAGGCGCTGGAGATCCTAACAGCGGATCTGCCGCGCTAAACGAAGTCGTGCGAAGCTTTGGTGTTGCATTGAAGAGTGGTTGGCGGCCGCGCCGAACCATTATTTTTGCCTCCTGGGAGGGCGAGGAGTTTGGCCAAATCGGTTCCCTACCTTGGATCCGCGAAAACCTAGGATGGATTCGGGCCTCCGTCGTTGCTTATTTGAATGTGGTAGTTGCTGCTTCTGGCATGGTGTTCCGTGCTAAAGGGAGCCCCCTTCTCCACAAGGTGGTATATTCTGCAACAGACCTTGTAATGTCACCAAATCAAACTATAGCCAACCAGTCCGTACGCAGTGTCTGGGGAGGGAAGATCGGCACAGCGGGTGGTGGCGATGCCATTCGGTTTCAGGGCCTCCCCTGTGTTGCCACCGTCGACTTCGGATTCGTGCCTGGCTTGGATATAGGGAACGGTGTCTTCCCGTACCATACCGGCTTCGACACTTTCGATTGGATGGATCGTTTTGGTGATCCTGAATGGAAATATCACGTCACTAGTGCGAAGATATGGTCTCTTATGACTGCTCGCCTCGCGCAATCACAAGTGTTAGACATGAGTGTTACGGACTACGCAGTAGCTATACAGGACTGGGTGGATGAGATTGACCAGATGTGGTCGTCGAGGATTGATCTTTCCACCTTGTACAATGCGATCCAGCGGCTAGCTGGGGCCGCTAGGGCATTTGACCGCCATGCGGAGTTATTGAGGGCGTCTACAAAGTCGTGGTGGAAGATCTGGTCGACCAACCAACGCGATGCGGCAATCCGCCAGGTGAACAAGATCTACATAGACTTTGAGCGTAAGTTCTTCTACGGGCCGGGATTTGACGACAACCCCTCGCTTCATCATGTCATGTATGCCCCATCGGCTTGGCATAATGAGGCACCGCCAATGCCTGGGCTGCGCCAAAGTTTGGTGGCAGGAAATTGGACCAACGCAGAGGTGAGAAGCTATCGACCCCCCTCCCCCTCCCAGCATGGCACCTCTACGTGATTAATTCCATTACTTACTAAAACAAGAGATGGAGAGACATTATCATCCAAAAAATCGACGACGCGATGCATCTGCTCGATGGCCAAAACCTGATTTGGAATGAACTGTAGAATGATAGGAATCGATACACCACCGTGGGAATAAATGCAACTGCAATGCGCGCCCTAGCCGAATGAGGCGAGCTGGAAGAACTTCAGCTTGGGTGCTTGAGACATGACCTTTCCCTTGTTACCCTGATCACTGCAGCGGGGAACCCGGCCTGGCGAGGAAATACGATGAAGATGAGACAGTTTTTTTAGTTTTTTTTTTTTACTATCTGCGTACCGGACAATCAATTACTTTCATCTATTGGAGGATACTGGTCTCACCTATTTGTCCGTAGTCTGTCTGTTAATGTACCCTAGCACCCGAGACACATCTGACCTTGCAATTGCGCCGCCCAATTACGTATTATAGGAAGATCGCCATTCCGCATTGTGGTAAGTCATCATCATCAAGATGATCTTGCAGGACCTAATGCGCCTTCTAGATCCTAGCTCAAGTAGTTACTTGGCTACAATTCAGGTAGGCTATAATTTAGCCTGCTGCAGGTATCTGTACTTGTGGAGGTAGGATCTATTGACAAGCGGACATCCATCACATGCAGGTCCCGCGTCACAGTGTATGTACTCAGTCCTCCATCCCATTTGACAGGGTCTAGACTGACATCAACCTGGATCATCAGATCGGCGTATTACACCGACAGGACAACGAACGGGTGTCTGAGGTTTTCTATTTCCCTCCCTGGTGCATAGTGTAGATTTTACAAATATCGGAACTAACCAGGATAATGGCTTCGTAGTTGATGGCTTGAGTTCTTGTACAAGTTTTGCAATTATCGTGACGCATCGTTGAATACTCTTCCTACATTTCTGTTACTACACAGACCTCGTGATGGGACAAGACATAGCCATGGACTGGTATAGCCAGTCCCTTCGACTCATGAATACGAGCCGAGTCCGCCTCCTGGAAATATCTAATGATATTACCACAGAGGTGCGAGAATGGCATTTGTCAATACCACAGCTCTTACTCGCTGTTGCTTTGGTCTTCGTCGCTCATCGAGCCTCGATTGTTTTTTACCGACTTTACCTGCATCCCCTGAGCCGATTCCCGGGGCCTAAACTGGCTGCCGCCACTACCTTGTATCGTGCTTACTATCAAATCATCCGTGACGGAGAACATGTCGCTCAAGCTACTAAACTTCATGAACAATATGGTATGGCTATCCCAGCTTTGTTATCCAATATCTTTTATCTCTCACTGGTTGTTAGTCTTAAGTAATCTGACTTTAAGTAGGCCCTGTCGTCAGAATTGCCCCGCATACCGTATGTGACCAAAAGATTCATGGAGCCGCAGTTGCATTTGGCAACTCAGCTGACATTTTCTTTTAGCTCCATTTTCGCAATCCAAAGGCGTTTGAGGACATATTCAAGTTCAACTCCAAGTTGACCAAAGCTAGTGACTTCTATGATCACCTCGGCCAATCTGATGCCCTGTTCGGTCTTGTGGACGAGGTCGCCCATAAGGAACGCTTCAAGCCAGCAGCTGACCTCTTCTCGCGTAAAAAGGCACTGGACTTTGAGAGATTTATCGTCAACAATGTGAGTCACGACTGCGGCGGACCGCTCGACTCGAAGATTTGTTTTGGTGCTTATACATACTATTAGGCGAATCGCATGTGCCAGCTGCTGCTAAAGAAAATTGCCAGCGATAAGAAGCCTATCAACATTGCTCGAGCATACCGAGCTATAGCCCTGGATGTAATCCAGGACTTTGTATTTGATTTTGTGCCCCCTCATCTTCGCGGTATGCAAGACGAGTCGTTTGACACCCTATTCGTCAACACAACTTGGGATGTCATGGACTGGACGGCCTGGTGCTTTCGCAACTTTCCCCTCGCCCTGACATTCTCCAACCAGTTGCCCCAGTCTCTCCGACGGATCCTGTTCCCGGGAGAGGCCGCTAATATCGAGTCATTTGATGTAAGCAGGATGCTATCACCCCAGTTTGTAGTCGCTGATAACTTACGATTATCTAGACAATATATAAGCTCGTCCAAGCCAATGTAGCAGTTGGCCCTAATTGGCAGCGAGATAGTCTTCTCAGCCGCATGGCGGGTAAAGTCACCATGGATCAGCTCACGGCGGAGTGTATGGGAACCATGTTTGGTGGTGTCATCAACATTGCCAATATGCTACCATACGGGGCTTTCTGTGTAAGCCAAAATCCTCCTTTACAGGAGGAGCTTTTTCGGGAGTTGGAATCGGTGTGGTTGAATCCCAATGATCCAATTCCTTGCTACACCCAGCTGTCTCAGCTTCCTGTCTTGGTTAGTTATCGTGATTCCCGACCCACGAACATATTAGTGGCTGACGGTATCGTAGAGTGGCGTTGTGAAGGAAACTTTACGTCTGATGCATGGCATCATTGTCGGACCTCCAAGACTCACCCCAGCCGAAGGGGCAGAGATTGATGGCCACTTTGTTCCTCCCAATGTCAGTTCTGCCGACACATGAACTGTTCTCTAAATACTGACTTTGCAGGTGATTGTCACAACCTCTTCATTCTATTGCCATACGAACCCTGATGTCTTCCCTGAGCCTGAAAAGTTCAATCCGCATCGCTGGGACAACAGCCCGCCAGAAATGGACAAGTGGTTGGTACCTTTCTCCAAAGGCAAGAGAATGTGCCCTGGGAAAGAGTATGTACTTCGATTTTCGTCTTTTTTTCTTCATCCATTATTCGCCATTGGCAGCTAGTTCTAACATTGACTAGGATTTCGATAATGGAGCTCTTTATCGTTTTCGCACTCACTTTCCGGAAATTCGAGCTCACCCCTGTGGAGACTACGTGAGTATAATATGCCAACTATTACAATGCCGTGCTAATTTAATTGAACTTAGTCTTGAGGATTTTGATTGGAAGGTTTATGTATCTCTGCACTTCAAGGGCCGTTTTTTCCACGCCAATATGTCACCACGCCCTGGCGTTGCGGTTGCAGCTTGAGAGCTCATGGCGTCATGTTAAGTTGGTATCTCATAAGCAGTGGCTTGGAAATAGCCTTGCCAAGCAAGCAAGGTTGTAATTAATGGACCTTGGTGTTAGCGGTAGTGGAGCAGGAAGATCTCATGTATTCAACTGCACTAGCGAATTTAATTATCATCCTACCTTGGTAACGGTAGGTAGGTGGCTGCTAATGATTGGCCTAGTCATAATAGCTAGGTGTAAATAGACACATGCAAGTTCCCTCACTATCATGAAATCTAACCGGCTGTTGCTTCGCTTGGTTCGCCCTAATGCTGTAGAGGGTTAAGTAGTGATTGGAGCAATGGAAATGATGTGGTCGAGGGGCTGCTAAAACAGGTTTAGTTTCCTTTCCAATAGTAAAACATTGTTTTCACGAAATCTGGGGCACAGTATACCCGACGGACTGTCCCGTTTTCAGCTGCGATCCGAACCGGCGGCTTAGCGCTACAGAGCGCTAGCAGATCTAGACCAAGATCAATAAACGCTATTTATAGCAAGGTTGCAAGGTCTATATCTTTACGAAGCACCTCAATATGCAGCCTACTTGTCAATATAAGCCATAGGGAGATTCACTGCAGATCATCGGTAAATGCTACCATATCAAGGTACGATCTTTACTTAGTTTGCTCTTTAGATATACTGCCATACCTTGTACACTTACGTCATCCGATTAATAGCCCGTAACTACAACCATCAAATCATGCAAGCATGTAAGTGCTTCGCGCGGAAGCAGGGTGCTACTAGCACAAACTATTAGTTAACTATCACAAGCTCCCGACTTAATTTCATTCGTGTTCCTAGACAGCTAGCGTGGGATGGGGTGGCAAGTAGTTTATACTAAATACGAGATAGATTTTCACGGTACATGTCTCCTATTGTTTTCGGAGGACAGGAGAATAAATGTAGCTAGCTACATGGTGTCGAAGGGTTGCGCATCCCATCGTACACGACGAAGGTGACGGTTCGGGTCCCGTACATGGTTCCGTGCGTGGAGCCAACGTCTGTTGTCTATCAAGACAATAGATCCTCGTGGTAACACATCAGGTGCCAGATCCAAGACCTGTCCCCTGATTCTCGACTCAGACAAGGCTTTCTCAAGCTCCGTAAGAGCTTCCTCCCCTCGCGCCGTGGAGGCGTCGATGATATCCTGGCGAAATCTCAGCTCCACCTTTCCCCCCGTTTTGTCCACACGCAGCACGCTGCCGGTGATGTTCTTCTGGTGCTCGGATTTGATAAACTCGGGTGGGACGGTGATCTGGAACTCCTGCCTGCATAGCGATTCCACTATTGTTGGGGACAAGGCAGACAGCAGGGAGTCCGCATTGAGGACTGAGAGGGTGCCCCCACCGCACTGGTCGGCACTAATCACCTGCAGCGCAAAGTAACGAGGGGGTGACGCCTCGTAACTGCAATCCGTGTGCCAGGGAAAGTTGTCCATTGTCTCAGAGCGAGCGGTGACAACTGAACCGCCCTCAACCCCCTCCTGCGGGCGGACGTCCCAAAACCAGCCGCGCGATGCACTGTGGGTGATGGGGAGTCCATGCCCGTGGTCTCTGTGCAGGTTCAGGAGCAGGTTCTTCAGGTACGTACAATCGTCGTCCTCAAATCGAAGGCCGATTTTCAAGATTCCCCGCTCCTTCAGCAAGTGGTTGATTTGCTGTACATGTTGGACACTCTGGGCCTCTGCGACGGCATTGCAATGAAGGCTAGGCAAGCTGCTTAGAGAGCGTCGTAGTATATGACCTTTCCCGCATTAGTAGGCAGATCAGGGCATGTAAGGAGGTCGCTGGGCCGACATACCTGTAGTTGAGCGCATACAGGCTCGAAATAGTCGAAGGGACGACATGCCGATAGACGTAGGAGGGGGTGGTTGTGACAGTGCGGGTGAACAGGCACCAAGAAGTAAGGGGAGATGGTCTAGAAACCTTTGGAAGTGCTATTGTGACCGTGGCCAGGCCTCCAAAGTGCGGTGTGTGCCTTAGGAATGTGTAGACTAGATTCGTCCTGTACGAATAGGTCAAGGTTTTCCTTTTCCTGGCAAAGGAGTGGGAGAGACTTAGATTAGATGTTCATTACATACTCGCGAGTGAAAATGGTAGGCTGATCTTTCCTTCAATCGTTATTCGTGTCAAGACAGTGGGATTCACAAGAGCGTCACTCAGCCAGCCACACTCATTCACCACGTCACATCACTCAGGCCGCGGTGAATCAGTTGCACCAACAATTTCCGAGACCCTTTTCGACCGCCATTCACATTTATTATGCCGTAGCTGCTTCTATATGTTGAATCAAAAATGGCGAAAGCAGGGGTTACCAACGCCTTTTTTAGGGGATATTACTACTAGTAAAGTAAACATCGCCTCTCTAGCTAGTTCTACCATCTTCGTCTAGCCCTATCACATAAACTTTCTATACAGAGGAGAAAAAAAAAATCCACCATGTTACTTGTCGACCTCCGAAAGCAATCCCAAGGTCCTGCGTACCTATCTTTTCTTGATTTCGAGCATCACACCCAGGAGGGCTCTTCAAAGATCGCTGGCTTCTACATATGTCATGGACTGGCTTCAACAGAGGAGCTGGCACAGACCCTATGTACGATTCCAAAGAACTACGTTAAGGCATTGAGCAAGGGTCACAAGATGGCCGTCGAAGCTGTAAAGCTGCTGAGCAGCAAAGACCATGCGAGCTCAATGCAGATGAAGATCACACAAACAGCTCTTGTGTGTGGTTCGCCTTCCAAAGGCCATGCCAAAGATCTTGAGGGGATGATTAGCTTCCAAAAAACGCAATTCCGGTTCAAAGATTCTGTGTCGTCCCATTATCTGCATTTCTCCGGAGGGTCTCGCCCCCTGCATGATATGCTCGTCCAAAATGGCAAGGCAATGTACGACCGTGTGTGTCTACAATCCGGCATGTGTCTGTTCTCTATGGAAATGATCCAATCCAGTCTGGACACCAACGGCCGGGTTGACGCATCCCGTCTCACCAGCTCCACACCAACGCTTTACGAGGCCGAATACATTGCTCGTACTTGCCCTGTAATTGCCGACATGGGTGCCACAATCTTCGACACGATAACGCGAGCGACAGGACAAAACCCCAGCGTTAGCGACATCACTCTTGAGGTCGGGCTCGATGTACCAAACTTCCATTACTTCCACTCCGTTCAATCTCAAGTGCAGGATCAGGCATGTACCTTTCCGGAAGCTCTCCGATGGATGCAGGCCGTGATCAAACGACACGAACAAGTCGCCGACGTGTTCCAGGGCTACCTCCTTCATGAATTGGCTCAAAGGGGTGTGGAGTTATCCCGGATGAAGATCGAAGTATCGAGGAGAGGTATCACGGTAGCCGCTCACATCCTCGAGGCACTGGAAAGATCCGAGATGCCCTCCTTTGACGGGGTCCTAAAGCTCTTGGGAGAGGAGGACGATACGTGGAACGACTTCTGGAACATGCTACCACCGAAAGACCGGGCTGTGGACTTCCGAAGTCTTTCCTATCTTTTCTACGTCTACGAGGTTATCCGACCAGCCCTCGAAGGGAACATCATTCCTGCCGACTCTATATCCAATTCGAAGTCGAACACTGGCCGGCTGGTCATTGGCATTGATGATGGCGCGGAGCGACCGATTTACTCGCGTTCGCAGAAGTTACTCAAGAAAATACGGAACAACCCCGCCATCGACCGATTGCCTTTCCTCATGGAAATTTACATGAGCCGCCGTGTGTTCATCAACAACAACGAAGCGGGCTCAAACCTGTATCTAGACGACCCAAGCCCTAAAAGGCCCATCGTAGCGCCGTGGAAGCCGCTAGGTGAAGAGGATGAGCTGCAGCCCTCCTCCAGCGAATTCGGCCCCTATGATCTAGCTAGGAACCTGCACGGCGAGGAGGCGTCGAAAGTGTTGCGGGAACTGTTCGATACCGTTGGTCTATCCTAAAACAGACGACATGTTATCATAGTGTTGGTGAGCAAGCACCAAGGGGGAAAGGGGGGACCGATGATTAGGCTTAGTTTAGCACGTCTACGATGAAATTTTCTATTTCTAATAGTCTCCTCTGGTGACTTCTCTACTTAGCTAGCTAGGCTAGTCGTCAAGATCAAAATCCTAAGTATTGTTTTGTTTTCTAAAGATCTAAAGCTAGAAATCTTTGGAAGCGGTAGTGTGGCCGCAGTAAAGTCCGAAGCGTGGTGTGTGACTAGCACATGTTAATACAATTTTTCAAATTTGTTCACGAAGTCCTGGGCTAGGTATGAGACTAATTTCTACACCTTGTAAACCTACCGCAGGATTATTATGACTATTCTTACATACATATTCTATCCCCTATTAATGAGTAGTGGAGGTATTTAAGATGTCTCTCTTCAACTAGAGGAATCTAGTGGCTGGGTTAATAATCAACGACCCCTGAATGTCGTAATGGCGCTTAGCGCTCCCGCAACAATCCACAAGAAGTAAAAAGCCAAGTAGTCAGCTAGATGGTTTTAGTGCTAGATTAGGTTAATAGAGGTTTTTTTTTTTGCGGCATGGCCTCGGCGAAATTAGTTTGTGGCTACCCGTGTTTCAGAGACGACTCTCCGAAGTAGGTACAAAAACGTAGAACACTGCAGGATGAACCTGGGTCGAGCTAGCTGCACCTCTAGTGCCACCTGCCATGTAGCCTCCCATCTATCCTTATAGGCTGATGTCTCAGATATACTCCAGAGAAAAGTATCTACATAATGGCTATTGGCTCGCGGAACTGGCTCATGGCACTGACTATTTCACCAATATGCGCCACCCCCTCCCAACCCCCGCCCAAAGGACTATATGCTGGTACTCTTGGTGATTTTAGGTTTGACAGCTAGACGATCGGCCAATAAGAAAACAAAACTCCACATGGTTGGGGCTAAACACAAGTATTAAGACTATCTACATTCGCCAAGATGCTTTTTCAGAACTATTTTACACCTGGTAACCTGAATGAGTATCCATACGACATGGATGTCATCGGGGCTCCGGTTGATCTAGTACATGTCCGCCCCGACCCGCCATCCTGCTAGTACTTGGTGCCCTGTGTCTGTGATCTACCTTGATACTGTAGTTACCTTGATACTTAGGATCCAGGACCAATAGGTAATGTGTGTTCTATTTGACCATCAGTCATGTGTATCACCTAAAGTTCTAACCATGGATCATTGATGGTTGGTAATATTATTGTACTCTACCTAATAGCAATGATGATGAGAGTCTTCAAACGAATACAACTACTAGAATCTGTGATAAATCACCCAAGTAGACATACGCGCAATCGTCTTTCAACACCGATCTAGTTGGTATCTCGTAGTGATTTTGGTCGAGATATTCGACGCTCTCGCTCCAGATGGACGAGACCACCCCCCTCCTCCAGAACCAGTCCTATTCCCTTCCTCATAAAAGGCTTTTGACCATCTTCCCCGCCCTCGCCCTAATACAGCTCACCTCGTTCCTCGACCAGACCGCCATCTCCACGAGCCTACCGGCCATAGCATCAGCCCTTGGCACCGGCGGCTCCATCTCGCTGGTCAGCGCAAGCTTCCTCATCACGAGTACGAGCATCCAGCTGATCAATGGCCGCCTGTCTGACATCTTCGGCCGCAAGGCTTCTCTGGCCACCGCGCTCACCATTATGGGTCTCGGAAACCTGGTCTCGGGTTTCGCTGCGACCCCCGCTCAGCTGTTTGCCGCGCGCGCTTTCACTGGCTTCGGCGCCGGCGCCATAAACGCCCTTGTCCAGATTGCCATTGCCGACATCACCACCCTGCAGCAGCGCGGCTACTACTTCGGCATGGTTGGTCTCGCCGTCGCCATCGGGAACGGACTAGGCCCCGTTATCGGCGGACTCCTCACTCAGACCGTCGGCTGGCAATGGGCCTTCTGGTTCGTCTGTCCGCTCTGTGTGCTTGCCGTCGTTTATCTTGTATCAGTCTGGCCATCATCCCGTCCCGATGTTTCATCTTCCTCTTCTTGTGACAGCATATGGGGTAAGCTGAAGCTGGTGGACTGGGCAGGAGCCTGGGCGAGCTTGTTCGGAATCGCTTTGCTTTTGGTGAGTCGATGGAACATCCTTTCTGAGCCGTAAAATTCCTGCTCCTAACTCTAGCGCACAGATTCCGATATCGCAAGGCGGGTCGACCTTGTCCTGGGCTTCGCCAGCAACGATTTGCATGCTTACGGCTGGGGTTTCGCTCATCGGTCTCTTTCTAGTGATCGAGTGTCGGTTCGCAAAGCTGCCCTTATTGCCGGCCCGGTTATTTCAATACAACTACTCTACTAATATATTAATACACGTTAACATCCTTATAGGCTGGATATATTGGGGAAATCTATTCATTATGCCCCTTTACTTGCAGAACGTGCACGGCTCAAGCCCGGCTAGGGCCGGAGTCTTGATGTTGCCTATGGTCGTTGCCCACGGCCTCACGTCGGCAGGAACCGGCATGCTTATATCCAAATTTGGTCACTATAAATCCATCATAGTCACTGGCGCTGTGTGTTGGGCGTTGGCTGCAGTTGAGAAGATGCATTATGATCAGTTCACTCCGCTTTGGAAGATAGTCGTGGTTGGGATCTTTGACGGTGTCGGTGTAGGCTGCTCTTTGCAACCCGGTAAGTGTTTCTTCCTACAACGTCAGCCGTCTAGTTCCTGTGACTAATTAGGAATCTCACAGTCCTCGTTGGTTTGTTCGCAGGGTCTGACATTGACGACCGAGCTGTTTTGACCGGACTGCGCAATTTTGTTCGAGATATGGGAGGGGCAACCAGCACTACTGGTGTGTTACCATCTCCAGCATCTAGTTGATCCAATTAATGAGCTAATTCATATACGCAGTTTCCGGTGCTATTCTAAGCAACATGTTATCCAGCCAACTAACATCCAGGTTCGGACCAGACCTTGTGGCTAAGTTAACCTCCTCAGCATTCGCATTAAAAGATCTGAATCTTACCGAAGAGGAAAGAGCCATGATTACCGAGGCATACATGAAAGGACTCCAAGCAGTATTTGCTTCTTTCGCCGTGTTGATTGCTGTTCATCTCTGCGCTTGTGCATCCATTCGGGACTACGGGTTGAATCAGGGGCTTAGTAAAAAGCAGCAGAGTGGTATGCATAGAGATAGGAGGATACAGGATGGCGAAGTCGAATAAATCCTTCTATCCTTTTGCTTGAAATTCGCTAGTTTCTTTGTGGCAAGTCGAGAATTTGATTTCGCATGAGACTACAGCCAGAATTACGACCCTTAGGGGTATAGTACTTAACACCCAATAAGGCCATAGCTAGCTAGATGTTTATGTATTTATCTATTTGTTTACCATATTGCCCACGTTAAATATATGGTTTTTTATCAAAAAATGGAGCAACTGGTTGTGCGGTCTCAAGACTGATATTATTATTAAAAGCTTTTTTTTTATATCTACGATCCTGACACTAAATCCCTTCTATTGTCCTCTTGATATTCCGGTATTTAGAATTAAACTCTCAGTACTTACCAAAGTCTAATCCTCCGTCAAGGAATTAAATACCATGAGCTTGGCCATTTTGCAGTAGCCATTTGCTCATCTATATTGACCTCGCCATCCTCCTCATGATACATTTTAGAACCGTAGACAGCGATGCCCAGCAATTCGTCCTTCTACCTGTCGACAATGCTTATCTAAATCCATATGCCAAAGGTAAAACTGCCTTAACGGAACAAATAGCTACTCGCACTTTTCCTATTTTAAATAAAGAAATTTACGCGATTGGTTCCTCGTATCAACCCTAGGCGCCGTGATGGTGAATCTACTATTAGCCATCAACTCTACTCGAGAGGGTCCTCAACTAATGATTAAGCGCACCCACTTCGCAAAATATACCCCCGGGTATAGGCGAGATAGCTTCGCATAGATATTTAGTAGCGCTGTGTAGGTAAATGAAGTCAGGAGTGAACGTTGTGCTTACGGTGGGACAGAGTACAGGGCCCGGCGTTCGGAGTTCAACATCGTGGGTCATCCGGAATTAGCTCTACTCGAGACTAAAAGCTCGAGATGGCCAGACGATGTCTGGTCTTAAGATTTCTATTCACTTTAATCGAGAGTTTAGTGAAGAACGCTAGCTTAGGTACTTCCTACCTTCATTCCGACGCGCGGTAGTAGACGCGATAATTGGGCGCTTGCAAACTACTTAGATTCAGTCCCGGCACAGCACCACCACCAGCATCAAGATGGGAGCAGACCCTGTTGAGATTATATCCGCTGTCGTCGGATACACATATACGGTCCTTTGGACGGCATCATTTTACCCGCAAATTATCCTGAACATCCGACGGCGGACGACACAGGGCTTCTCTCCAGATTTCACATTGTTGAACGTTCTGGGCATGTCATCCTACGCTATTCACAACTGCATCTTGGCATTCTCGCCCGTCGTTCGTGAGCAGTATGCGCAACGCCATCCTAGCAGTCCCGCCCCGTTGGTGCAGGCCAACGACGTCGCTTACGCCATCCATGGCGCGCTAATCACCGGCATTATCTACACCCAGTTCTACCCTCGTTTATGGGGCTTCACGCAAGTGGAGGGGCAGAAGATAAAACCCGGCATCGGCTCTCTATTGATATTCTGGAGTTGCGTCGTGTTAGTGACATGTGGAGTCATGATGGTGTTGTTTGGACCTCATTCGCAGGCATGGGAATGGTTAGATGTGGTTCGTATTTTCTTCTATATGACCAAGATTCACACTGCTCACAAGCCCAGGTCTACCTTTTAGGCGCCGTGAAAGCAGTTTTAACTGTCGTGAAGTATACGCCGCAGCTCTGGCTCAACTATCGTCGCAAGTCTACAGGCGGCCTCAGCATCTCGCAGTTTACTCTGGACTTCGTAGGGGCGTTCTTGTCTATCCTGCAGCTCTTCATCGACTCAGCACATGCTGGCGACTGGTCAAACATCCTAGGGAACCCGGCCAAGCTGGCCTTGGGAAACGTTACCCTTCTGTTTGACCTTGCGTTCTATGTTCAGCATTTTTACCTGTATGGTAACGCCGACAAGAACGGAGCTCATGCTAAGCTAAATGAGGAAGAGCAGCCGTTATTGAATGACTGCAGTGGTACCTAATTGCAAGTATGCGATTAGTTGTAGTCTGCACGTATTTAGTCCGTCAGGCAAGGTTGACTCGTCGTCCTTCGGCCCAACCAGTCTACAACCCAAACGCATTCATACTTGGCGGCATGAGCTCTGCCCAGTTGATGTCGCTCATGAAATCACCCAGAAGGCCTTCATCTAGTGCGATCGGGTCAATAGTGCCAACAGATGAGGAATAATCAAAGCCGGCGTCTGCAGTGGTTGTAGGTGCCGTTACCGTTGTTGCTTGCTGAGGCGGGGGTTTCATACGAGAGTTTAAAGCCTCATCAAGCGTTTTCAAAAGAAACATGTATTGGCTCTTGGTAGTTGTCGAGGTAGCGTCACCCAATTCAACGACGGCCTCTACGTTGGAGGCGAGCACACTGAGCTGGCGATACAGTTCTGCCCACGGCATTGCAGATACTAGTTGCCCCAGATCAGCGCTATTTTTAAGCGCCGTGGCGAGCACTGTAGCACTCGGTAGCCCGTAGAAAATTAGCTAGATCCATTGTGAGCTCGACAAACTAGGATTCGATAATGAGATCGATTTACTTACACTCCAAACGTAGTCCGCATAAGCTCCAGAATTTCTCGAGAAATGTTGTACTGAGCTTACAGTTGCGTTGAAAAGTGAAGCAGCAGTATTTATTAAGGCAGAGTCGTCGTGGCCTGTAAGCGAATGAATGAGTTTTTCGATATTAAAGAGGAGATCAAGGTACTCCAAGTAGACAACAAGAAGCATAAAACATATATTGGAAGATGGATTTGCGTCCCAGCAGTTTGAGTCGTAGTGCAAGTAGCTGGGCAATGCGTTCCATGCGCCATGTACTCGGTCTATGATATTTCTATAGCTCGGTTAGACATTGAAACCCTTGTGCCCAGGGAATAACTTGCCGGAGACAGGCCTTATCATCCGGGGCTCCAGAGCTCAGTTCAATGTATAAGAGCTCTTCTCTAAAAGTAGAAAATATATATCGAGCCCTTACCCAAACTACAGGGTGTAATTGAGGTTCCACGCTCCAACCATCTCCGTTGAGCAAATCTACAGATGTCTGCAACGTCCTAGGAGATGCCAATAGGTCTTCAGTCTTTAGGTGAAGAGGCAGCCTCCTGTTACAGTAGTGCAGAGGTAGTCGGGGAGGCTTAGCGAACGTAGCCGACAGGTCCTTGTCCACCCTAAAAGCAGATGCAAAGAATTGAGACCGTATTTCGTTGAGAAAGACGGGTACATTAGCATCATCTCCCGATTGGCGATGAAAGTTCAAGAAAAGAAGATCGTTGAAATATTGTCCAGAAATACGCCACGTATGATGATCTAACAGGTCAGTATAATAATGCCTCGATAATGACTAGATAATCTACTCACTCAAATTTCCCCGAAGATTCATGGTGAGGGTCAAATTCTCGCTTCGCAGCCAAATCATGATATCGTTTAACTCGAAGTTCTTGCTACACAGATTAATAAGTTCGTCACTAATCGACAATATCGTAGATGCGAATAGATGTCGCTCGGGTTTACTTAGAGGATGAGTTGAAAAGAGCGTATCATTCGCTGGAAGCTTGAATGCGGCTAAGCCTGCGACGGTGAGGAGCACCCCGACGATCTCTAGCCTAAGGTTGGACAGAGTGAACTGTTTAGGAAAGTCCACCGCTTCAACAGAAGATAGAATTTTCAATGGTTTGGACGAAGCCGATAAGATTTTAGACGCCAGGTTACTAGCTTCGACAGATACTGTAATTGAGGCGGCCTTCAGTGATGCCAGCGCCTCATCGAGGAAGCTTAGAGGAACGAGGCACATCTGGCTTACTTGGTACCAGCGGTGGACCAGAGCTGAGATGAAATCCAAATCTGGTAGACGTGAGAGGACCCCTGCCAATTGTATTTCATCAATAGACCCAGTGGCATTGCCCGTAGGAAGAGCCGGTGATAACTGATCCGGAGCCTGAACCTCAAAACTATTATTAGGAGGAGGGGTTGACGTGATGGAGAGAGAGTTGGGTGGGACGATGGTGCTGACAGCCCCAGTCGGCTGAGCGCTTTCATCAGCTTCGCTCCGAGCGCGAGTGCTATCGACGCTCCGGCTCACTCCTACCGGATTGCGAGTGAGTGGTGCGGGGTGGTAAAAACACTTGTGGGCGATGCCGCGGGATTGACATCGTCCGCAAGTGGGAACACGATGGTCACACCGAGTCTTGATCTTGCGGCACGGCTCGCATGACCGCGGCTTTCCGCTGCGGCGGTTCGCCGTTCTATTACCAAGTGAGGCCAATATTTAGTAACTAAGGGGAAATGGTTACTCACATAACGTTGTACGGCTCGCCGGGAGGCTGAACACCCTTAGCAGCATCACCCATTGTAGTTTAGATAGCGTCCAAAGTTTTCATAAATCCCGGCCCGGTCACTACAGTAACTACTATGTACATATTGCGCGGTGTATAAAAATGGGGTGTGCGGCGTAGATCATCTCGCTATCCAACTATCACCTTAAACCTAATATAGTAGTTTCCCGCGAATATATATCTGTCCTAATTACCGAAACAGGTTTAAGGCGTTATTTAGATATGGATTTGTGATGCCTGTCGATAAATCCAGCCCGTTTGAAGTATGATGTGGGCTATGCGGCGCGAGTATTACAGTACGGCAACCCATAAGGGTTAAAATACATAGATCTTGCTTGTGTCAGAATCACACATGCGTGGCGCCACCGGTATATATTCATCTGTGGCAGGGTGTGGCTGGAGCAGTGGCTTGGTTAACTGATCATCGGGTTAGAGAGAATGGCATGCCCTAAGGAACACCGGGTAGGAGAGATGGCATAGAACAATAATTATCGTCTATAATTAGTGAAATTTATAGCCTATATTCATCGCACATATAATATGTAAGTCATGCCGCTCAAGAACCTCGAAGACATGTTCCTGAATAGGGGCAGCTTTGCCACCCACTAGCCACAGCTGCAAACGCTATGGCGCACCGGTAGATCGACTCCAAGGAGATAAAGTCCCGCCGCTAACGAAAATACTGGTATGACCCCATACCGGGAGGGGACGGGAGGGGGTACAGAGTACTGATTACATAATGCCTCGACCTGTGTCTTGTGCTTACTCACTTACATCCTTATGCACACCACCATCTCTCACCTCAGGAAGACATCTAGACATATCCCATTTGTGTAATCTACATCAGCTTAGACTATCCATATAAAGCATGAGAGTGATTTACGAGAGCTGCACCACAGCCTTCTCTAAACATAGCTAGAGCATTTGAAATCGTGGCGTCAGTTAGTCGATAACACTGTGCAACCAAGCTGCATATCAGACCACACCTCAATCGGAAGCTTGTAAGTTGTAGGCAATATCGCCTGCTCCAGCCTGCCGCAATATATGTATGTGGCTTGCTGGGGTCGGAGACAAGAGAGTAACATTGGAGGACGCCTGGTGAATTACCCGCCCGCCAATACTGATCACTACTTGGAAACTATTGAAAAGAAATTCCCGCAATGAATATGAGCGGGTTTGATATGGCCTCCCGCCCAGAGAACTGGTACCTAGGCTTGGTTCCAATAGTTGAGATAGTTGGGAGGGGAAAGGCTTGCGGCTTCACGTACTCCCCCCACCGCTCATCACTCTCCTCAAATCGGACTCGAACAGGTCGTTACAACTCTCTACCCCTCATCTCATCATCCCAGCCATTTTGAGGTGTTATAATCATCAGCTATGCAGTAGGACCATATTTTTCGGGGGCGATGAAGAGGTGATCTGCCAAGTCACGTTCTATTGGGCCATCTCCCGATACAGCAGGCCATTGTCAACATACTAGCGAGTCTTTTTTTAAGTTTTTGCACCTAATCTGCAGCGTAGTTATCTGTCCCGCTGGTGGCTATAGTATGGCTACTGAAGATACTGACGTCGTATGCTACTTGTAGTATTGTTCTATTTTCATCATCAGCCCCCAGTAAATTGCCTCCGCCACAAAGCCTACCATAGTAATATAACTAGACTTGAGCTGCTCTCGGGAAAGTTGAGACTGTTCCTAAAGGTCTTGCAATAATTCAACTACAGGTGAATCCCTCTCAAGTTCTTTGGCTACCAGTTCTGTCACTTTCTTTCTCGGACGCTCATTTGCGTTCTTACGCACTTCTTACATTTCTTAACTTTCCCTTCTTAACATACTAGATAAACTCCGACATATCCGCCAACCCTCCCTACTTGGCGTAATTTATCAGTCGTAATGCAGGGCACATACGAAGTTCAACGCATTGTCTCAATTCTTCTTGCCTCGCCGGAGCCGCTACATCCAGGTTAGCACCATGGGTTCCGATTGCCATCATTGGACCAGTCACCTCTCCCCGATGAGTCTAGCAGGTTGGGAAGGGTACAATCTCGCGAACACACGGTCCCTTCGGCTACTCCAACCTAGGTCGCTGTCGCTTGGAAGTAGGCAACTAAACTCACCGTATATCTAGCCATGCCCTTCTGTTGCCTTTTTCCACTTCATTGCCTGCACACAACCTGGCACTCACTGATTGGACCCTTTCCGCAGTGAGGTTAACAGGCCAGCGATCGGCATGAATACGCACCCGACACCCCTGTCTTTCTTGGAGCCGCATGCCCTTCAACCAAGCCCTTTGACCAAGCCCTTCTGGTACACTCCGCCGTTTGTGTGAGCCAAAGATGACCCGAGGGCGACGAACACATAGCAGATATGATGCCTGATTAGAAATCATGACGAGGTGAGGGGGGGATGGTATAGGGAAGGCACAGCAGGGAATCAAGTGCGAGTAGGTTACACGCTGGTGCAGCTATCTTCGCGTCCCCGCGTTCAACTGAGCCGTATATATCAAAATCGACCTGAGGCCGCTCACTTCGAACGAAACTCGGAACCCTATTTTATCGTTCACTCTAACACGCGAATCCTGGCCCGATATTCATGTGCCTATCCCAATCCTAAGCAATGGATCCGAACATATTCGAAATGGCAGTTCCACAGCAAAACCAGTTCCATTGCGGACTCGCAACTATTAGCCCAATGAGTAATTACAGTTTACAAGATCCGGGGAAACCATGTCCTGCATACCTTGTAGGGGACCAACAAGATCCAGGCGTGCGGTCCCAGGGGCCCCCACCATCAGGGATGCGCCCCCTTTTCAACGGTATGGCGGCAAGGCCTACTCCAGGCACAAGTTGTCTGTAAGTTAAAATGATTCTTGCTCTTTTGTACTTTTCTGACTGATTTTGAAGGTTTCTCTCTGAGGTCCTGGATGACTGCGCAAAGGCTCGGTTCTACGCAAGAGCGCTCGAGTTCTATCTGCTTACCAACGAGCACCAAAACACCACCTTGCAATGTCTATCGGCCACTTGCGTAAGAACCTTCACAGACCCGAGAGAGATGTTGAAGCACCTCAAGAATTGCAAGTTCTTAGAGAAAGGACAGTTCTTTTGCCCTGCATGTCATCAGTACGAATCCTTCCGAGTCCGGTCAGGCAAGCGATGCTCGTGGGATAAAGAAGACTTCAGCCAGAGAGTCCGGCAAAAATCCAAGGATTTTTTCCAGGGGTTTACAGGCAGTCGCTCTTCAAGCCATGCTTACTGCGCTAAATGCTCATGCTCACTTTCGAAGAGTCAACCCCATCCGGCACCGACCTATCCACGTCCAGAGCTAGATAGCGTCAACATTGCTATCTCAGAGCTAATTGTCGAGACTCCAGAGATGGAAGGAGATACTAAGCAAAATCATAATACAGATTTGAGGTCTGAAAATAGTCTATCCCCGCCCTATCCTCCACCTGGGTATGCAAGCGTCAATCTCGGATCTGATATATCCGATATGTCTCCGAACACAATGAGCCCTGATAAAGTCTCCACGGCTAGTAGCATTTCGAGCTTATCACCATCTGCCTATGAAGAACAACCCACTCGCCGCAAAAGCTCTACGAGTATCCTCAGCAGAGCTAATCGCCGCTCGGCAGGATTATGGAGTGGTAGTGACAATGGCAATTATACAGAGGATCAACGTCTACCTAGCCTGTATAGTAGGGTCTCCGCTAGCCAAGGCGTCGGCTCCTTTGTTCCTATTTCGCCTCCCTTGCCTCATGAAACACTCATCGAAATGCCAACTCCGCCGCTCATGCTTGAGGAACCTTCATGTTTTCGAAATGTGCCAAAGCTGCAGCTAGAGACACCTAACGACGCCACAAATCCAGCTGGATCTATGATACATTTCCAGCCACTGTATCATAACCATTTGATGGAGTATACACCCGACATTCCAATCCAGGGTATATCCAGCCTGCCCATGGAGATATCATACCAGACTTTAAGCGACTTATCCAAATTCTTTACCGGTACACCAAACGATGAGCCTATCGCCTCAGAGCCGAGCTCATCAGTTGATACGTCGCCACCCGTCTCGGCCGTCCCAGCATCAGCTTCTCAGACCTTGCATGGCTCTCGCTTCCTAGAGCAGAAACTAAAATGCACCGAGTGTAGGAAGACGTTTAGAAAACTGTCATACCTAAAGAAACATAAATCAACGCATGACCCAGACAGGAAAAGGATCACGTGTAATACCTGCAAGACCGAGTTTACCCGCCAAGACAATCTAACGGTTCACTTGAGAAAAATACACGATTCTAACCACAAACCCCTTAGACGGCGTCGTAATAAGCCAGCTGACTCTTTATCGGAATCGCGGTTGAAGAGGAAGGTGTCACCCAATAGGCATCATAGAGAGCTATAGAGAGCGCTGGATCTCCTTTTTTTTTCATTTTGTTATATTTTATGCTATAATCCTTTATTTCATTTGACTATCCCTCTCCTCAATTCTTGAGATGGCTGCTTAGAGGAGCTTGGTCCTCGCCACCTCCTTATGACAATGTATGATAATGACACTACAATGATGAAGATGATATCAATGGTTATGGTCTCCTATATACTACTTATTTATTTATTGTATTGGCGTCTTACGTTTTCTCACGCCGACTCCTACGCAGATGAAGAGATAGTTACTATATATTAACAACTTCAACGCGTTATTCAAGTCTACAATTGAGAGCCGAGCACATTGAATATCATGTCCTTTCATCCTGAAAACTCTTCTTGAATAGTGGGATTTCATGTGAGCGTAAATATTCACACGACACACGATCAAGCACAAAATTGCTAGATCTTAACATCTCGCCACTAAGTAACTGACATCGCTAATGTTAACAGGTAGTAATCAAAATCGTATGTTTTCATGCTGCTTCAGATTTCCCTACTTTTTACTCACAACTAGTTATCATTGTTCACACGTTTCTGAACCTCACTACGAATACTGATCAGCTACTACGCATATGTCTCTGGGCATACCGCTTCACGTTGATGGGATCGTCATGTCTACCGTACTGTGTAGGCTCGGCTGTTACACAGCACTAAAATCACCGCTGATCAAGGTTTCTACCGCTTTGCATATGTAGGGCTTCTAAATACCTTTAACCTGTAATAACCTCTTGATACCTGGCATTTCATTCATCTAAGAGGGTGCTACTATGTGCTCATGTATTTTGTTGTATCCCAGTGTATCCCAGATCTGCCCTTTACCGACGAAACCAGTCCTTGTTACAACTTGAACGATGCATCAAGATGTATTCACTGCTCCTGCTGTCCCGGACACTGTCAGTTCTGTATAACCTTAAGAAGGGCTTATACTAGATATCTCGACGCCTTCGAGCGCCTTCATATTTATCAGGGAGCGAAGGGCCAGCTAATGGGCCCTTAGGCTAGGCAGCGATGTGAGAGACGCACAATCTAGTTCCTCTAAACAAATACCTTTCTTGTCCCTTACGTCGTAAGCATTGACGAATTACCATGATAATAAGCCTAACGTATCGAGGTTGAGTATAACAGATGGGTATAAAGCTATGAGTTATCTTCGTCCTTGATTGTTTCTGTTTTGTTCCCCAGAAGCAACATATACTATCAAACACCGTCATTGGTGATATTCTCTATCCAGAGGTACCTACTCAAGCACTGCTACTTTAAACGATATCGTCACACACAACCCCTAGTCTCTCGACATATACACATTTAAACCAAAATATCTTTATTATATAATGGATCACTCATAGTACGTGGCATAGATTCCTTATATGTGAATTGACTAAGGGGCTCTTGTCCTACCTTACGCTAGCATATCTTACATACATACACTGCATATATTGTACATACTTTACATACACTACATGACACACCTTACACAGCCGCCAAAGCGCCCAACTAACCCAACATAACTCTAGCGTTTCCTCCCAGAAGTCGAACCGCAAGACATCAAAGTCTTCAAGGTCCTCAACCCACCCAAGTCCATTGACTAGCTACTTGTCCTCGGGGCAGAATCACGAAAAGGTCGCCGTTGGGCAGGCCACCACCCGCCAGACGGGCCAGCAGATTGTGTCCAGTTGGACCGACCAGTGGAATACGGCGTCGTCGGGAGGCCGTTAAGTATGCCTCGAGTCGTGGCTCGCGAGATCCGCCCTTCACTCCTTATCGGACTATCTATCCCCCTATCTCGCGATGGCAGCGTGGTAGGGGGTAGGTGGTAGGTGGTATAGCTAGCTTTGCGATCTTCTCTAGAGGGGAGCGGCTGTCTCGATTAAGGAAACGGGTAGAGTTGCGAATGACGTAACGTACGGGCGACACGGCATTTCCTCTTGTCTTATTTACCTACTACTTGACTTGTATGTGCGGTGCGCGGTGCTGTGCTTGGGGGGCACGGGGCACGCGCACGAGCGCGAAGCGAGAGATATGCGGGCGACGGGTAGCAACCGCGGAATATGCGCGATGGCATGGATGGAGGGATGGATTGATGGATTAATGGGACGAGATGCCGTGGATTAATGCGATGGTATTAATGCGTGGAAAGAGCAAGGTTAGCTGAGCTTAGCTTCGGAGCGGCTCGTTTAGCAGGCCTCACAGAGCAGAGTAGGAAGTGTAGGGTAGCATTTCAATCACTCGATCAGCCATTCCATTCGTCGCCGCCGTCGGTGCGCTCTCGTGGCCGCTCGGCCGGAGTTTGCCGTCGCTGTTTCTCTCGGTGTTAATACCCTCTTGGCTACCTTACATACCTTTAACCTACCTTACCTAGCCGACCCGGGGGGCCCTGGGCGTGTTGCGTCTCGGGTTATTTTTTCCCTTGTGGTGGTTTGTCTTGGTTTTTTTTCCCTGTCCTCCTTGTGACGAGGAGTTCACGTACTTACTGGCGGGCTGGAGATCCCGAGATAGCGAGCTTCAACTCCAAAGAACTAGGGCCCCGCGCTGCTGGGCTGCGTCGGCGTGCGTGGACATGTGACGTGACAGCGCAGAATACCTACCTGCCTACATCCGCTATGCGTCCACTACATTGCACTACGTACGTACATACATACATATTTCACCTCGGAAGCGAAGCGGGAAGGCGGCCGGGGCGGCGCTTGGGGAACCACTACATGGGGTCACGCTGCGCGAAGTGTTTCTCATGAATGAGTTACCTACCTAGGACGAGTTGGGGTTGGGGTGGGTATCTACTATGTACGTGTAAGAAAGACCTCGAGGTGCTGGAGATAGATATCTGCATACATTACATGGAAGTAAATATGGAGATAAGTAAGAAAAAGCAATCGATCTTTCGTGTCACCTACACTAGATACATGCTATCTAGATGCATCCGAGCTGAGATCGAACGAGGTCTGGCTAGTGCTGGGTTTCGTTTTGGTGCAGCGCACAGCAGAATGTAGCGATCATACGGTTTCGAGGGCTGAATGCCGTGAGGACGTGACGGATTCGGTCGAAATGGTGGGGTAGAGGCCTTGGCATCGATGCATCTCGTCTCGTCTCGTCTCGTCTCGAGCACGCGGAGGTAGTGCGGGTGTGTGTGTGTGTGTGATGTGCTCTGCTCCGTTTCTCCAAGGTTTTGTTTCTCCAAGGTCCAAAATAGATAGACGGACAGGCATTGGTCTGCTGGCCACCGACCTACCTACCTCTACCCTACCAACCTACCTTACTTACATACGCTCGTCAAACATTTCTTCACGAATGCTGCTTCTCGCTCGTACGTCTATCTGTCTATCTTGTAGGGTTGGTTGGTTGGTTGACCGGTTGGCTCGTGATGTCTACCGGCCTGTGCGACATAGCTACCGACTTACATACCTGGACTTTTGAGAGAGAGAGGAGACAAAGACCTGCAGAAGGATTGATTGACTGGCTAGGTTTTGACACGGGTGCAGACATGGACGTGAACCTCATGTCGTCGTCACCTGTGCTTCTCTGGTGCATGGTCTTTTTGGGGTAAAAGCGCCAATCTAGGTAGGTATTGCCGTTGAAATGCTATTAAGGCCGTTTTGTTTCCTAGGAGAGTCGTCGCATACCTACATGATACACGCCAAATCGGTAATGAGAGTGCTGGTGATGGCCAGATCGTGTTTCCTACATACGAATAGGCGCTGCTGCGGTGAAGTCAGGTAGGTATACCGTGGCGCCCCTGAAACATCATGAACTACAGTTGATCTACTCTCACCTCCTTTTTCTCTCCATTCCCTTTTCAATTTGCCATATATGTAAAATGCCGAGGACCTTGGCTAATTGGCAATTATCGCAAAAGAGAAGAGCGAGAAGAGCCCAGCGCAGGCTGAGCTTTTAGTTCGGGTCGAGATAGATAGGTTTTCCAAATACCTACCTACGTAGCTCTGGTGTGCAACCCCCCCTTCTCAGTAGCGTAACAAGAGGGTCCCGTTACTTGAACCAGGTCATTGGGATAAATTACCAGATCGCATTTCTTCCCGGTAGATCATCATGTTAAGAGCGCGCGACCATACCACATCAGAAAGGGGTGTTTGAGAAAGAGGGGCCGCGCCTAAGACCTGGCTCGACCGGTGATAGTGTGCGTCACATATTGGGTGATCCTGGTGCATGCTGGCAGTTGTATGCACTGGTGACTGCAGTGCATGTAAGTAAGAGTACGTTACTTGATGCCCGTATGCTCCAACTGCGGACTCTCTCTCTCTCTCTCTCTACTAGGTAGATAGGTAATTCACACAACGCCATTATTCATTTCAATGAACTGGCGTGCAGAGAACACAATATTTGCCGAAGACAGCCTGCAGAGAATCTGCACAAGAGGGCGGAGTACAGTAGTTTTCGTCCACCGGCTGGGGACCTGGCTTGAGTGGCGTACGTACTTCTATGTACGCTCGAGAGGATGTGGAAAGAAACCGTGGTCATCGGGCCAATAAGGAAATTGTCTGGAGCCGGAGATGCCACTATAAACTAGCCCTGTACGAGAATGGATGTAGGAGGTTTCCCCGAGTTGAAGAGAAGTGGGCTTTGCAGAGTTGTGGATTGGGTTGGGCTTCAGGTGCGGGAAAGGAAGGTAAGGTATTTGGAATATATATTTGTACGAAGATGTTGTGTTTCCGGTCGTGGACAGCAGAAGAGCCCCATCGTGTGTCGCACTCGTCCTCCGTTGATTGGTTACCGACACGGCATATTGAATCTCTATACAACCTTCTAACTATAAGTGCACTACCTACGTAGAGCTAAACTTGCACGGGCCACATCATCTCTGAGTTGTTAAGATTGGCCTGTTGATATCACACAGACAAGTACCTATACAGCAGATTATTATCTGTGCAAACAAGCGTGCGCTGATAGGTTGGCAGCGAATAGGTAGCAAGCACAGACTGTTGGTTGTTGGTTGTTGGTTATCTTGTTGACGCCTAGCCGCCGCCACCAACGACTCGCTCTCTCTGCGCCTCTCTGTTTCCCTTGCCTATTCGTCTCTTTTTACATGCTACTAGATGTGTAATCCATCACTGATGTTGTTGTTGTTGGTGATGATGAACCTACGCACTACGTAACTAAACTCGGGATCGTGCTCACGAGAGCAGAGGATTTTCCAAGCTAGGTCGCCTGAGCACTGCCAACCCTTGTCTGGCGGTGAAGATGCCCCCGCCCCGTTGGGAAACGCTTGCCAAGTTGCATACGGCTCTCGGATAGGCCAAGGTCGAGCAGGGTGGTATGACGCTATAGTACAGTACCTACCTATGGTACGTACAGGACTAGCGGTAGTATGTACGATATATGTCGGTCATCTTAGGTTCATTCATCTGTGCTGTAGATGTCTGGCTGGCTGCATGAGCGAGACGCGCGGGAAATCGGAAACAGATCATGAAGAAAAAAAAGTAGACGTGACAATGTGCTGAATAAGTGCTACTGCTGGTCACCCTTGTCCGTGCCCTGTGGTTTTAGGTATTTGGACACCGTTCTACATATAGTACTGTCTACAGAGTAGAATACATGTCTCTATCTATCTACGTAGATCGCTTCCGTCCTTTTGGTGGTTCATCATTTGGAACTCTGTATTTGTCGTCCAATTCATTTACCTATGTAGGTAGGTATTCTGAACTATTCGTTCACTGCCGATGGATCGCTTCCCGTATTTGCACCGCCTGCAAGCAGCCAAGCCCACAAAATGCATAACTGGCGAGACAAATTGCCGAGACCCCAGCATTTGCAAGAGCCCATTGTGGACCCTGAGGATTCGCCCAGTGCCGGGTCTGATGTCAGACAAAAACCTCACTGCAGACGCTCTGCAGACGCTCTGCATCTGCATTGGGGGAATACTTGGCACAGATTTCGTTGGGCTCCAGTTCGCGGATCATCCTGTCCATAAGCCTCCCCAAAAGATGACGGGGCTAGGCTCCGGAAGATTGAGCGCTTCGAAGATTATGTAGCGTACGTAGCAGTGTCTGATAGCCTCCCAGTGCGCGCGCTATGCTGGCTATTATATTTGTAAATAAAGGGTGATTGGTGATCCGGGTATCACGTAGCTAGTCGCACAACATGAATGATTGATGTGTAATGCTAGTCTAGATAAGTGGCTAACTCTGCGTAGGTATCTATCTGTCTGTCTGTCTGTCTGGATGGATGGATGGATGGATGTTTGCCCGTGTTATGGATGCACTTACTTACACTACCTTCGTTTGAGCGCGGAACATCGACATCCTCTCTTCCCCTTTGTTCATGGACTCGGTCAGATACCTAGATAGATAGGTAAGTAGGCAGATCAATCATGATCATGATCATTAGCTCTTCTCGTGCAAAACAATTGATCGACAATGCAATGCAAGTAAATACCCTCAGTCGGCGTTATTTCAGGGTCCATTATCCCACTAGACTAGACGCCTAGCCTACTTACAAGTATAGGCTATACTGGTGTATGGATGCGTACACCATCCTTTTCCCGGGGGGCTTGCTTGCTTGCAGCAGGAGGATTCCCGAGACGGGTGGTGGCTATCGAGGACAATTGGACTGAGTTGAACTACTCCTGTTCCTCCTCCGTTTGCCTATTTGCACACACTTGGTCTACTTAGACAGATACATACCCTTCGTAGCCATGGTAGGCAGTGCGTATGTATATGCTGTACATACATAGTAGTGTAGGATCTAGCCATCCATCCATCTGCCGGCTGCCGGCTCTGACGCTACATACATACTTACATACATACCTCGTTCCACTAAACTAATCTAGCTAGATCTGGTATCGAGACTCCCGTCTCACGCAAATCGACGGTGTTCCGGTGGCGGGCGTCGTCACCACCACCTCGTAGTCTCTTATGCTTCTATTCCTCTGACCCTCGCCTTCACCGCTTCGAGCGGGAATCGAACATTGACAGCATGTCGATGCGTAGATGATCGATGGCTGCTGAATCAGATTTCTGACCTGACTCCGCTGATTTAAGAAGTCATTAGTTTCGCCATACAGCGTACATGTCACACACAACAACCTCTGGACACGATGGTATTCCCGGGTTCCCCTCTCGGTGCTGCCCCCATCGGCGCCTCCCTGCTCGGGACTCTGCTCGGTAGCATTCCAGACCCAAGTCCGTGCCATACTGTAATGGGCATTGCGGAAAGCTTGCCTGCATGGAAGCGGCAGGTTTGGAGGGGTTACACGTATTCTGAATTGCTCGCGCTGACAGCAGCTGTTGGTTGTTCAGCTGAAGGCACAGGCTCCGAGATCCCTCCAATCTAATTGAGCCTGATTGTTATATAGTATGTTGGTTTTGAGACGTCAGTCGGTCGCCGTGCGGGCAGATCACCCGGGTCTCCAGACGACGCTGCTCCCCTCCCTCCGCCCAGCCAGTCGTGTACGTTGCAGCGGCCTACCCACGAGTATACTGAGACAGTTGCAGTGTGTGCCTGATGGAGAAATAAGTGCCTAGAGCCACATATACCACCAACCTACATACATGTATCCAGTCCACATACTACCTACCTAGCCTCCTACAGCACAGATTGTATGTAGGTAGGTAGTATTCCGTACTCGATAAAAAAAGTAATAATTAATATCTACTTGCCGTAGTGCGACGCATGGCTGCGAGAGACACCGAAGCCTTACACGCATCCAGTACCTACCTACCTACATACATACAAGTACAGACTTGGCAGCTCACCAAAAGAAGATAATGCCATGACTCAATTACGCGTATCTCCAGTAGGAGGCGTATGTATGTAGTAGCAATTGGCGATAATCACGTAGCTCTGAGTAGTCCATGTCTTGGAAAAAGAATTGGAATAACTAGAATTGGTGGTTGTTGATGTAAGACTGTCTAGTCCAGTTATGACGAATGATCATCTGTACAAATTTGCTAACGAGCACAGTCTGTTGTTTGGGCTTGTAAGGAGGCTTTTCTAGTTGAAGCCCACTAAGGCAGCAGGGGTGGTGGTGCGCTGGAACACCCCGCATATACTTCCCTCCCAGTGTACAGTAGGTAAAGTACACCCGCCTTAGGAACTGTAGGGTACAGGGGCAGCGCTTACATAGGGCACAGGAAGTCCGACTCTCCCTACATACCTATTTACTTATCTGTCGAGGTAAGGTACAGGTATTACGCATACTTACCTGCTTGCAGGATGGACTTAGATGCACTCAGAAGAGTTTGTACTGTAGGTAAGTATCTACATCATGTTGGTGTAATTCTATCCAGCAGATTCGAGTTGTTGTCTTGTGATCCGCTCGAAGCCACTGAAGTCACTGAATCCACTCTTCCAATGTATTCATCTACCCCTGCAACAACTGGCATCTGGATCATGGAAGTACCCCATTTTAGCCCGGAAAGCAGTGGACGGCACAGCAGAGGGATTCGCGGATAATGTATCACAAGTTCGAAACACGACGGGTGAATATGTATGTACCTACATATTCACTTACCTACTTACATAGCACATCGCTATGTACGTACAGTACATACCTCGTCATGCTGTACGTACGAAAGAAGTATTCCCCCCAGTTGGTTGGGTGTCGGCTGACGTTACCTCGTGCTAGCGCTCCCGCAGACCAACCATCTTCTCACCTTATGTAAGTTGCTTGGGGAGACATAGGCGGGTAGGGTATGTATTATGTAGTATGTATTAAGTATTATATCTGTAGGTACAGTATGTATATGGTATGGTACTACGTATACTGTAGGTCTGGTATGGTGGCATTGGCATCCCCAAGGCCAAGGTTAGGTCGTGGTGGTACGTACATGGCCACTTATACAATATATTTATTGTCAATACATATTGGTTGCACGACACCGATACTATAGATTCAGCCCGGGAAATGATATATCACGGGCCACCCCAAGGATCACCCCCCCGCCCCTTCGTCCTCTGTCTATCTATCCTATATATCTACGGTAGATCCGTTTTGCCTCTCTGCTAGTTTACTAGTCGCTTGCAACCCTTTGAAACCCCTCTTGACTCCCTTGGTCCCTCAAATCCGTCCCGTCCCCATTCTTAACCTCGACTTACTACACCACCACGCCGTGGATGACTACAACCTGCAGTTATTTTGTCATCATACCTGCACTCTACCGCCTATATATTCCAGGACTCTATCCATGATGCATTTATTCGATCTTCCACTCGAGTTGCTCGATCAGATCTTCTCAGATGCTGTCGAGGACAGGACCTTTAAGCGGGTTATGAGGCTTCGCCTCGTCAGCCGTCAGTCTCATATCCTGCTCATGCCACGTCTTATCATCATCACAAGGGCCAATGCCCTTCTAGCTAACATAGTATATAGGCCAATTCAGATGTTTAACTGATGAGGCTATATTTAGCTCACGGATGCTAGATGACATTGCCTTTGATCCTGAGCTGAGCTTGAACACGCCCGAGCTTCACGATTCTCCATGGATGTTATACTTGCGCACATATCTAGGCCGGAGGATATACCAGGAGCGCAATGAGAAAACTATGCGAGGGCAGTACAGGCAGGTGGCGGAATATCTATGGACGACGGGCAGCAAGATCTTTCCTGGCCTGACCTTTGAAGATTGCATTTATGACCTCTCTGGCGTCACATTATTCATCAATTCGGCGCTGGAAACTTCGACTATGCTCAAATCAACATCCGTCAAGGATACCTTCAGTCAGCCTCAGCTCGCCACGCTATTCCTGAATGCTGTGGTATATATGGGTCTAGAACCCTTCGCTATGGCCCTCATCTCAGAAGACCCCAACGACTATTGGCAATGTCCTAGCGTGGCCGCGAGCACCAAACCTTGCTTTCGCCGGCTCATCGAGATGGCTTCATTCCGCGGACATTTGGGGTTGGTGGAGCATCTCGTCAAGGTGGAGAAGAAGATGACACACAGGAGCACCTGGTCGACGATGAGCGCCAGCATCGCCTCGAGTATTCTACGATATGCCTCTCTCGGTGGCCATATGGCCGTCATGGAGTACGCCTTGGACCACAGCAACCTATTCAACGAGCATCTCACGTCAACAACGCGGCGGAACCTAGGAACAGCACTGAGCTACACGGATTCGCCCGCCGTCTCCCGACGACTAGCCGCCATCCTCGAGCAGGGCATGGACCCCTTCGAGACGAGGGCCCGCGACGACGTCTACTCGCGCCTCGACCTCGCCGCGCGCCAGGGCAACACGGAAACCGTCCGCGACCTGCTGCGGCAGGACCTGTGCCTGAACCAGCCCGGCGCGCACACGAACGCGGCGCCCCTGCCGGCGCACAAGCAAGGGTGCACCACGCTCAAGGCGCGCTCGCACTTCCGGCCGCTCCTCAGCGCCATCGAGAGCGGCAACATCGAGACGGTGGAGCTGCTCCTCTGGCACGGCGCGGACCCGAACTGGTTCCCGGCGACGCGCACGGCGCTCATGGCGGCGGTGCACCGCGGCGACGCGGCCATGGTGCGCACGCTCGTCGAGCACGGCGCCCGCGTCGACGTCGGCACGCCGCCCCCCCTCGTCGTCGCCGTGCAGCAGGAGAACGAGGAGGTCTTCGCCTACCTCGAGGCCCAGGGCGCCCTGCGCGCGCCCGAGGTCGCCGCCTGGGCCATGGCCTACGCCAACGCCTTCGGGCTCGACACCATGGCCGACGCGCTGCGGCGGAGGGGCTGCGGCGCCGACGACGTGCTGCATCACACGCCCTCGCGCGAGGAGCACGAGTACGGGCGCTACCTGTTCCGCGGCGAGCACTACGGGCTGGGGGCGCTGGAGTTCTGTCGGAAGTCGGTGTACTAGCTAGCAGCTTACTTACCTAGCTGCTTAGTCCGAATCCTTCGACGGACTTTTGTTTTAAGGGTTCTCTCACTTTGTACTTTTTTTTTCTTTTTAGCGGTCGATACCTACGGATACCTGGGATACCATTTACGCCTGGTTAGGCATGGTGTTGTTTTGCTTTTTGCTTTTTTTGTCAGTATTGAGCTCTGAATATGACGATCGATTCCCCAATCAAGATCATTCATTACGAAAGTCCCTAAGCCTGGCTTGTGCTTGTGTCTGTCCTGAACGCCAAGGTGTTGAAATGATTGACATGATTGACACGCCAATAGCGTGTTCCGCCGGCAGGCATTCGTCGCTGGTTTCCAAATCCTGCGCGCAATTTGTCCCCTGCTAGCTCGCCTGTTTGCGGCTAGGGGCGCTGGCTGATGTGTGATTGTAGTCTCGTGATCGTCGCTCAATGCTCATTATCGCGATAGCGACATCTTGCCCATTATCGACAGGAAATCTAAATCGGAGCCATTTCCGCGTCTAGCGATAGCGCCGGTATCCAGATATCTCTCCGGAATTCATTATCGTCACTCCATTTTCGCGGTCAGGTGTATCTGGACAATGGAGTCAGTTAGACTATGTACTATCTAGATAGAGGGGTATTGCCGTTCGGCGCTACGGCCATGACCAAACAATCTCACCCCTCGCTGCGTACACGAACGGCGAAGTTATCAATGTTTCAGCCGGGCCCGTGAACTGGTGGTTTGTCCCTCACAACGTCAAACGTTGGTACCGCTCGAGCCATAACAGCGTTTGGTGGAAATGATGACACTACGCCATCGCCTAGGATGAGAATCCGTTGATATAGGGTTTGTAGATTTTGGTCTGTTTTTTTCCAACGGCAAGCGTCCACATGCGGCCTTTTGCACCAGGCATCAGACGATACTAGGTATGCGGTGGCGGAGAGCCATTTCCTGTTTTTCTTTCCCTTTGGTTTCCCCCTCTTTATCCTGGTTGTTGGGACCAACGGGCTAGAACTAAGAAACGGGAGTACCCGCTCATTCAGCTCGGAGGAAAGCCACCGCCGGTGAGAGATAAGAGATATTTTCACCGTGAAGAGAATCGTGAAGGATCAGATCACCTGAGACCATATATCCATATTGTGGCGTCTCTTTTCATATGTGAGGTTACGCTATAACCTGTGCAGTATGTATACGTATACTAACGTAGGTACCTATAAATAGTACTTCAATGTTGAAAGTCATGCTTGTGCAACCATCATCTGTTCTAAGCGAATGCAAGGCTTCACAATACCTAGCCTTGCCTTAGACTTATGCACTGATATAACGGATCAGGAACCGAGGACGGGGGTCCATGCCAGCTCATCGGTTCCGACAATAAAAATTGCCACGTGGGGTTTTGATTCCTACACCAGATTATAACTCACACTGAGTACCTATGTCTACATCTAGATGGATTCGGGGTTAATATCTGTGCAGATGATACATAGCTACTGTGTATATATCGAAGATACGGGGCCAGCCGTGACTAGCTGACAAGCATGCGGCTGCCCTGTTCATGGACTATACTGCGTGAAGTTTCATATCAGAGCTCGCTTCGACCTAATGCTTGCCGTAAGCCATCCATTTACCGTGCGTCTACATTTCCTGGTACGACATCGCTCCTTATCTAGCATCCCCACAATGCATTGTCGATATCGTTATGATATACCACAGATACGCATTATTTGCCTACTTTAATCTAGATTAGTGAATAACTTTATCGAAAAGATATGATTCTCATTTCATCAACTCATTCTGTCCCTCTGTTATGTTGCCTGTTTCAAGTACTAAACTATACAACGCCAACGTCGGTCAGTACCCTCTTATCTACTATTATAACGGTTTGCAACGAGGTCATACAGTGTCAACTTTGGCAATACATATTGTACAAAGATCGAAGGCGACGGTATGAAGGGAGATAACTAAATCTGGTATCTAGGAAAACCAGACTATAAATAACCTATACACATACAGAATTCCCATTAGACTGCAAAGAGGTCAAACCCTTTGATACCGTAGAAAATATTGCTAATATGAATTATCCTTCTGAACATTTGATCTGCAACCCTTGTTACAGCTCTCTTCGCCTACACGCAGTATTGGGCAGGTTTTTACATGGTGGCGCATTCGTAACGCACGTGGGCGAAACTTAAACCCCTGTTCCCGAGCTGAATATAGAGTATATACCTACTAGTAGATAAGGGTGACAAAGCGAGTAGAATATTAGTAAATAGCATTATTCATCACTTTATGAACGTGCCCAGCTATAAACGGGTATCAAGGTTTATTTGTCTCAGAATCATACATATAACTAGCTACTAGCGGTACCATTTTCGTTAAAAACGAAGGCACAACCAATAGGTAACCTTTCGTAAATCACAAAGGAATTGTCTGAGAAGTAGGCGCAGTGACGTTAGAGGCCACATTGATTTGCAGGTAATAATAAGTGCCAGTACGCATGATCAACCACGTCCCCTTACACAGCTGACGATAGATATTATAAAAACGAACATACGGGAGGTTAAATTTACACTTAAAGAGGCTCGGTAATAGTATTGTATTATTAAGGTGATAGATACCTAGGTAAGTAACATAATTGGCTGCATATTGCTTACGAGACGTCACGGTGCCATAGATTATCATACTGATCGCAGCAGTGCCCAATTATATTTTACGAACGCAAGCTAGCGTTACTACTCTCTCCATCCGTACCTAGGTCCTAGAAGCATAAGACGTCACCATGGGCCTGGTCATGACTGGCCAATAGCGTGAGTCTTGGTTGACGTAGATTATTACAGGATCTACGGTTCTAACGTCACATACATTTCGTTAAAGAGTTAGTATTACAGTCGAGGTCATCTTACCGATCATCTAGCGAACATCGCCCATTGAGATGTTGCGAACGCCAACTGGTGACCGTATGTAGCAGTCAGCTCTAAAACAAGTATTTTCTTCAAGATAGCATCTAGTGCCCTCGAACCTATTTAAGCACGACATCACGTTATGTAGAATTGAAATTGCAACATGTTTTCGGCTGTAACAGTAGCAAACACCATGCCTGTTCTCTCGGTCGCATGTCTGTCCCTAGCATTGCTGCTCAGCATCAGCCCCTTTTCGAGTGAAGCGCTCGCACACACCGTCCAAATCAACGCAACAGTACCCTCCAATGCATCGAAGGTCGTAGATCGGTCATTCATAGGGTTTGCATTTGAACAGCCATCGTTCTACAACTATTCTTTCGACCCGCAGGGAAATCCCAATGAGTTCTCTCAGAACCTCGTCGACGCCGTGCTAAGCCGCACTGGCGGTACGCCCCTATTAAGAGTGGGCGGTACGTCTGGGGACCACGGGCGATACGATGCATGGCAGAAAAATGCAACCAATTATCCCGCGACCAAGTATGGGCCGCAGAAAAAAATCTCAGGAAATAGGCTAGCCATCGAGCCGTCCTACTTCGAGGCTTTCAAGAATTGGCCCGGGGCCAAGTTTGAGTTGATGGTGCCGTTTTATAACACCACTTTAACCACAGCGTGGATTGGGCGCGCGCCGGTGTGAACCATATCGGGGTTGATAACTTGTATACTATGGAACTCGGCAACGAGCTTACCTTCTACCCTTGGTTTTCCATCGAGGCGTACGCAAAGAGATACCAGAATCTCCAAGCACGCCTCATAACTGCCATTCCTGCTTTAGTCGGCAAGCGCATATTACAGGCCCTTGACACCGCATCGTACGCGGCCGGCGATCTCGCGACAAAGCCAGCTTTCCAGAGCGGCCTGAACGATAACGCTTCGAGCATCAAGCAGGTTGCCTACCACTACTACCAGAATCGGAACGGTGTCGCCAACTTCGCCGCACTCCAAGATTATGTCCGCCATACAGGGACGAAAGCCAATATCACCAAGTTCCTCCCCGATATCAATTACCTCAAAAACAACCACCCCGCCACCGGATTCGCCTTCACCGAGACGGGCTACACCGTCGGCGGTAGTGGAGGTAAAGCCCACATCGAGACAAACAACTTCGCGTCGGCTCTCTGGTCACTGGATTTCCAGCTCTGCGCCATGAACATGGGAGTAAGTCGGATAAATTGGCAGCAGATCGTACGGTCAAGTCTGCAAATGTGGAGGCCCGTCAAGACTTCTGTCAGGCGATAAAATCGCAACTAGGTCGCTGGAGGACCCCTAGGGGTATCTGTATCAATTGCTACTATTATACAAGGAGTAGAGTCCTCCCCTGAATGAAAGGAGGGATCAGGAATCAATAACATTGAGCCCTACCCCTATACTGCTACCTAGATTCGACCTATCTGCTTACACCTACGTGACCTATCCTCACTCTGGACTTCCTCCTCTGACAACTTCGTTGGGCGGACCTCGAGTCACCGCGCATTTCTACTCTCAGCCTTTCCTAGCGGACTTCATCGGCAAGAGCGGAAAGACAAGAGTTGTGGAGCTCGAGGTCGGAGCACCCCAGAACGGACTCTATGCCGGGTATGCCGCATACGACGACGGAAAACTCACCCGAACTGCCCTTTTGAACCTTCAGCTTTGGGACTCCCAACGCAGCAGTGGTGATCGTCCGCAAGCGAAGTTCTCTCTTACGGGATTTAAGGGTACTGGTAGCAATATCACGGTGCACCATCTGAATGCAGAAAACGGAGCTCTAGCGCAGAATAATGTGACCTATGCTGGCTTGGAGTGGACTTGTGCATCTCGGGGGAAGCAGAAGAAAGTAAAGAATGACAGCAAGGTGCTTGAGATTAACGGAAACGAAGTCGACATCTTCGTCAAAGCGACCCAGGCCGTGCTGCTAGAGATTAAGTAAAGGAAAGCGTTTTCGGCGTGGACTCACCCCGGCGCATCGAACCAGCAAGTTGCCGTCAACTCCCCTACAAGTTTATATACCAGCTACTCAACACTTGTGTGCTAAATGGAGAATTATATGAAGACGCTATTTTTTAAGGTTGCTGATATTAAAAGGCTTTGCCAAAGTGTAAGATTTAAATTTTATTTCAGTTAGTCGACAGTCCTTTCTTAGTTCGTCGACGTGGTGTTCTCCACCGTGATATAAACCACCTCCGGCCACGCATCAGAAGGGCCATCGAAAATGGGCTCTGGCACGTCACGGAGGGTGAAGTCGAAGAAATCTCGGGTGAACGTCCGGGTGATGTTCACCTGCCGATACCCATTGATGTCGCCAAGCGAGCTGCTATGAGCTTTGACATCCGTGACTTCTTTCCAGAAAGCCAAATCGGTGAAATCAACATGCAACGAGCCGTTGACGGCCAGATGCTTCCACCACCCCGTCTGCACCGGCGCGAAGTTGACCCAACTCGGATCTTCGTAAGCCTCTTCGCTCAGTAATAATACAGGCTTGACAGCATCGGTATACTGGTCCTCGTCCAAGAACGGCCCGTCGATGCTGATGGCAGAGCTGACGCGATCATCGCGCAGCAGGGCGCGGAGTGCTGCTGCTCCACCGGCAGAGTGTCCGAATGTGCCGATATGCGTGCTATCAATAAGACCCCTCACGGATTTCTCGATAAGAGGAAGGTTATCTATGAGTGCTTTCGTCTCGTTGACCCGAATGTCAATCAGTGTCCCGGCATCGATATCGGGACTGGAAAAGGGGGGCAGCCCATACAAGGCAGTGCCATTAGGCCACCGGATGAATGGCTGCTCATAAGGGTGATCTGCACCGATCACCGTGTAGCCGTAAGACGCCAAGTCGGAGAGCAGAATGGAGAACATCTCAACAGGAGGACCTATACCAGCTGGACCGAACAGCAGAGTCGGATAGGCTATCCCGCGCAGCAGAGGCGCATCCCAGACGATGGCATCTGTGGTTAGGTTCGCGAAGGATCCGACGGTCACGTTGTAGGCATCTTCGAAAAGCGCGGCCAAGGCGGGATCCAGATAGGGTACCGGGGGGCCTGTGAAGCCCTCGGACGTTGGGTAGTAGACCGTGGCGAGGAAGGCCGTGGTGACGTTGTTCGGCGCAATCGGGTCGCCTGTGTTGACGTATGGTATCTCGACCTTCTTCCTGCTGACGTTGTACTTGCCCGTCGGGGGAGGAATGATGGCGCCGGATACTTCTCGAAGGACAGCCTGGCTAGCCAGGGAGAGCACTATTTTCCGCAGGGTAGTCATATTTGCCATAAATCTTTATGCCTAGGACTACACGAGGATCCTGAGAATAGGCTATGTGCGTGTGTCTTGGCTTTTGTATTCGATGCTGCCAGCAATACCTAGGCGTGCCATTATTGCAATGATCGCAATAACAGCATTATGAACAGCATCATGTCGCGACAGATGCTTGTCGTGGAAAGATCAGGCATCCATTTTGTGCCGCACGGACTTAATGCCAGAAAAGGTCTAGTATAATAATCCTCTATATGCAGTCAGCTTCATAGGACAATTTCTAGGATTCAAATCAAATACATTAGCATAAGATGACGTAGTTTCAATTTCGAGTAAACATAGTTTAAAGATTTCGGGCCCCTCTCTGTTCGTTAGCGTTTTGTCGCGTTCTGTCACGTTGAGTACTAAAGAAATCGGAATCGATGACGATGACGATATAGAGGAGTTTATGATTATCAACTTTGCATGATTTAAAGACATCAGCTCACATTGATTTTTGAGTGAGCAATTGGACTTCATCTATGTATGGGGCTAGGTGTTCACCTGTCAAGTGTAAAGGCGAGTACGGCGTATTATGATCGCGATCGGTCAAAATGGATATTTGGGGCTAGCGTGTTTATATTTTTCACACGGGGAAATTTGAACACTAGTAGACAGTTTAAAGCCGGTCGCGAAATCCAGTCCGCCGCAATTGAGGCATCTGGGACGGGACATTTGCGGCTACTGTGTCTCACGACGAAGCGACACTTCTCAAATATGGGTGAGCTACCAACTATGGAAGCCGACGCAGAGTGCGAATTAGCGCAGCTCTCGGATGAGTAGCCCGTTTCGGCCACCAGACTCAGCAAGCTGAGCTACCCGTCAACGAAAGATAATTTCATATCTGTGATAAAGAAAGTGCACACGGCAGCATCCAGAATGTCATCACTTAGAATCATAAGCATGTTTCTTGAGCTACGATAGTAAGAGCCATCAGAGCGACTAGGAATTCCCCTTTACCGGGGTTAGACTAGTCGATGCAAAGCTGGTCAGTCTATATTATGTGGCGTGTGTCGTCGAGACGCGCTGCGACTCATGAGTATGTCTAGCGATGCAATTATTCCTGCTCCTCTTTGATGGTAGAGTACTATCAAAGTCTTCGCTCACACACTCCAAGTGTAGGAAATAGCTTTGGGCTCGGGCTCTAGATTGCAGTTGAAGGCGCGATACTTACGGTCTATTTCCTTAATTTTGAACTTGGCTCAAGCCATATAGATCAGTGTGTCGAATCTAGATGACATTAAGAAATAGGGGAGTTGAAAGAGGTTATATGGAATTGGGTATCATAAGGTCTGACGACGCAATCACTTTTAACAAATATCAGCTCATCTATTCTCTCAATAGCATACTCAATACGATTCTACGTTACTATGCTGCCGGCTTTGATGTGGAATTCTCAAGCTCTCATCTGGCAATGATATTGGTTTTCGCCGTACAAGGAGCATATCCAAAACCCATATCAACTGCCATAGCAGAGCCAGGGACCAAACAGAGGCAAATTATGGAGATTTTTTCGTGATTCTTCGCCTTCATGTCTCTTTAACAAGGTGAAAAGGCTGTCACAACAGTTACTTAGTTGGTAGGGCTTAGGTACGTACGGATGACCTACTATGCGGATGTACGTAGTATGTAGTATTTGTTTCGTGCCTCCATGAAATGTCACGGTACTAAACCTCAAGGAAGTTAAGACGACAGCACGGGCCTTTACCCCAGTCTATATAAGCCAACAAGATAGGCTTCGCAAGTCTAGATAGAACTTCCCTCCTTGTGCAATAACAATAAGTTAACTTGGCAGCACCAGCAGTCTGTTGTGTGACATGAAAGATACCTCTAGATTTAACATAATTGTAAATATAAAGCTCCGATCGCTGAATAGAAGCTAGAAATAAATAAAGTTGTGTAGATGTAATAGTCAATTAAGATTATTTATATAAGCATAGTTTAAGTAGTTGGGAAAAAAGACAAGAAAAAGGGTTATTGTTGAAAACTCTTTAGTAATTCTATTAAGCTTATAAATATCTTAAACCATTATTTTAACACTTTTAAGTCGGATTACTATTACACAAAACAGGCAGCTTTTAAAAGAGTTGCTTAATACTTGTTACGTAAGTCGACATTCCCGATGCTAATGTTACAAATAAGCAAATAACTTGGTCTTAATCTCCCTTTATTCACAGCTCCGCTAAAAGTCCCACTGGAAAAAAATTGCTGTATCCCTGAGGACAAAAGGAACTTCTATTGGAAATGGGGAACACGTGAGGGGCATCAAGTTGGCAGACTCTTCGAAGAGTTAGAGGGAACAAGCCCGTCTTGCTTCCAGAAACAAGCAAGTTCCTTTAGTTAATGCTTGACTGCGGTGTATAGCCTCGACTCGGAAGGCTGCCGGTCGAGCTAGATGGTCGCCAGACGTACAATGAATTTCTCCGGGATATTCTTATCTTGGATAAGACGGCGATTGAGGATACTTGGCTAGTATACTTTCGGGGTGGTTACGTCTTACGTAAGATCGGAGTCAAGGGTGGAGGTTGATGAGTCGACGCGATATGCACGGGTTTTTGTCTTGTATTTAGTGTTGAAGACCGTCTAGTCGTCTCGCTTGATTAGCAGAGCTTTATGGATGCCACCGGGCCATTTTGAAAGGCCCCGGTAAGACTTGCGATGTATTCGACACAAGGGAAACAGAGAGATGAGATTGATAACAGAATAACAGCTCTTATTTAACTAACCACGGTAGAGGCGTTCCGGGGAGTAAGGGCAGTACGAGAGACGCAAGGCAGTTGTCCTTCCACCAAAATTGCGTTCCAGGACATAAACGATGTAATAACGAGATTTCGGTATCAATGGGGCCGAGGGACACCATAGAGACCAAAATTGCTCTCAGCTAATTGTTGGAGGACATAGATAATTAAACTTGTTCAAGATCAGCTAGAAAAACTGTCGTGAGGGCGAGAGGAATAAAAATATTGAACAATATCTTGGTCATTTTATACGTGGGGTTTAAAAGGCTAGCAACAAAACTTTAGTTAAGCATCGGTTCAAGAAATAGTTCTTTTTATCCATTCAGGGCCTCCTTGCTATCAACGGAAATCTTGGCAGTTCGCGAAGTTCAAAACATCCGTAGTCTGCGCTGTGATGGTAAATTTTCTTGAGGATTAGGGCGATATAATAGTAACACAAAACAACATTAGGCTCCGTATTTGGTATACTCTAGTTATACTACTTTGCCAATTATGCGGTCATATTCTATAATTCTTGTGATATATTGAAGTTTATATTTCAACTGCAACGACAGCATTTTAGAATTAAGATGCCTCTAGTATCTAAGTCTTCCCCGTGCTGGATTAGTAGCTGGGGCAGTAACGATCAGCGAATCTTTGATGTTGTGAATGCCCTGATTCTGTCTTGGATTGTTTTTTCTACAACCTGCCCTTTTTAATTATAGGAGTTTCGCTTCTCTTAGTTATTATATTGCGCTAAAGTGAAGCCGGTGGCAACTAGGGCGCTGTCGCGACTTTCGCCCTTCACCCCCTACACTAAGAACTATGAGCGGTTGTATCTAGCTGTTTATGTACTTACGGCAATAAAGGGTATTATATAAACTACATGTTAGTGTGAAACTAACTGTTGGTCCAAGCTACTACATAGGTCGTGAAACACCAAGTTTCGTGATCGCCAATACCAAGCCTTGGCGGTGTCTCAAGTTCGATTTCATCAATCGGCTCAGGATCTTAACACGAACCAGCACCTAGGTCTGTTCAATCATTACCATTTCAAAATAAACACATCAACATGCGATTAAAAATGAGACCAAATATTTTAATACTATCCGCAGGCGCGTTGTGGCTGCAATTCCCGGCAGCATGGGGGCAAAGAATACGACTAAACGACCCAACAACTGACGCCGCCTCAACTAACCAAAACGCCGAAATCGCAGAAACCCCATTCATACCCGACAACGGACTGTTCGAGAAAATAGAAGACGAAGAGGAAGCGGAAGAAACACCAGAACCCACAGAGAACCTCGCCATAAACCGAACCGACGCAAACCCAAGCAATCCCCCATCGGAGCAGCCCGTCCCCATCTCCGCGCTCCTCTTCGCCGGCCCCCCAGGCCCGAAGGCCTGCCGCGGGCCCGCGGTGCTCAGCATCAGCCTCACGAAGCCCGGGGCGCAGCACGCGACGCCGACGTGCCACAACGTGCCCGGCGGCGGCGTCGCGCAGTGCGGCAACTTCGTGGCGAACAAGGACGACGGGTGCGAGGCGCGCGTGTTCGCGGAGCCGGACTGCCGCATGTTCGCGAACCTCGCCGTCTTCGTGCCCGAGGCGCGGCCCTTCGGCGGGTACGTGCGCAGCATAGAGATCAGGTGCGGCGTTGTTGGCACGGCGCCGCCGCCGCTGCAGTTGCCGGGGCTGGTGCTGCCGGAGGGTGCGATGCAGGCGGTTGGATAGCGGAGGGTGGGTGGTTTAATTGAAGAAATCACTAGGGCGGCAAGGGGCTTTTGGGAGCTTCTTTTATATGCTCACTCCTTTCTTGATTGCGGATGTGAGATGAAGTTGGGGTGGACTTCTTAGGTGTGAGGATGTGGGTAGCTGTAACTTGCACGTCAAGCATAATGCCGATGTTACCTATGTTAGTATCGGAGTTCGCCGCGGACACGGAGACATACATCACAATTCAGAAAGATCTCAAACAATGAACTCTGGGGGAGAGGGATATGACCCAACATTGCACATGATAGCATCGTGTGGTTCTGTGTCATGACTGTGACCTTCCCGGCACAAAGGGATGAAAAGGACTTATGTACCAAGCCGTAAACCTTTTAAATGGTTAATGATAGGGGTTTGATAATCAAGGGATAAGATCTTATTATAGTAAGTTTGTGCCAACGGAGAAAGGGAGTACAAGGGAAAGATTGATGACGTGGTATTCGGCTATAACGAGTCTAGATGGTAGCATAGTAGCTCTGTGAGAATTGTTTCATACTTAAAGCATGATATAAATATGAATAAAGGCGTCCGAAGGGTTCTTCCTCTAGGGTAAGTCGACCGAAAGAGGGGTGATTAGGTACAGATTACAACCCTAGCATATTGGGTGAAAATACGTGCATTGCTGTAGAACTGTAAAAACCGACCATTTATAGGTGTCAAATAGTAATTCGTGGAGTTTCCTAAATAGCACCACCTACTTACATAAGTGTGATGTGATATAAGATACCTATTTTACCTTATCACATGGAAGATAGAACAGGTAGTGCTGTACCTATCTAGATAGTGGGATGAGTGATGGGCAGTGTGGGATGATGAGGTATTCCGTAGTGGGGTCGGAAGAGGGGAGTGACGCTGGGACCCCACGTTTCTAGTGGCTCAATGGGGTCCCCTCGTATGCCCCTCAATCGTGCCTCAAGAGGTTGTTTAGGGCGTCATTGTTTGCTGTTCCCAGTACCCTGGTAGGTGCTCGCTGCCTTGCTAGGCTAAGTTTATGACAGCCTGCGACTAAAAAGGTTAAGCTAGGTCCATTCTGCAATCCGACTCCGGCTATTTCTGACTGTACCCTGTAACCCTTCTGGTCAGTCTATCTCATTTATTCATTCATTAAGGCAGTCAAGTGAATCTGGAATTAACACAACTCCTTCTTCTTTCCCTTTAAGCACCTTAATCAAGTACCTATTTCTCTATTATTCAAATACCACCACCAATCCAAACGTTAAATATGTAAATACCTCCACACTGCATTCCTTCTTTTGACCAAACTAACCTTCCCTCAGCATTTACACCAGCATTTCCTTCCCACTGTCCCTGCTCTAAAGCATCCGCCGAGGCACCACCGACTAAGAGCTACCCAACGTCGATCCGAGAGCAACCCCTCCATCTATTCATTCCCCTGCCTATCTCTCCTCCGCCTCTACCGATCAACAAACAACCTCAACATCAATGCCATTTCAGTACTAGAGTGCCTGTTCAAGACGAATTGCATCGCTCTCCCACCATCAGCTCTTATTTAACAACAAACATAACCACAGCTGCCATTACCACCGCAGTTTTCCATCCTCACGAGTCGCTGCTCTGCCAATAGACCACCAGCGTCTTCCCCGCTCAAGCCACCCACTACGCCCTTGAATCCGACATCCTTCTACCCTACGGCACCGTCGTTGTCACCTGGTGACAGGGTATCGAATCGAGATAGTGCCTGTCTTTGGTCTCAACGAGAGCCAAAAATACCCACTAGAACTTGTCTGCTGGGGGATACACGGAAGCATAGCTTATTGCTATACTCCCCTTGTGCCAAGGCCTTAGACATTCCCCGACACCAGGTCGTGGAAGTTTCCGTGGGAAAATAGAACACGCCACTTCACTGAGACGGGCGGTTAAACGCCTAAGTAAATATAGTCAGAATGAGCAGTCCCCGACGTCGCATCGAGACGGATGTAAGTGCTTTCGGCTGCCTCGGCTTTAAGTCTCGTGTTCGCTAACCTAATCTTCGGCTATGCAGGTCATGAAGTAAGTTTGTAAATGCGAATGAAAACATGCGCCGCCTACTAATAGTATGCAGGATGTAGGAGAACCACTCGGATATAGCTATAAGTCGACATGGATGGCTTGAATACTAACGCTGCTGCTTCAGGCTTATGAGCGATTATGAAGTCACCTTAGTAAACGATAATAGTAAATTACATCCATGCACCCTTCAACTTTAACAAGCGACGCTGACAAACTGTGTTTTTTTTTGTGTTTAGTGTGAGATCTTTAAATCTACCCCTTCGTCCTCGCGCCCTGACATCCCTCTTTAGGCAAGAGTTTTACGTCAGATTCAAGGGCCCGACAGAGAGTCAGTTGTCGCAACCATCTACTGAACGAACACGAACTCGTGCTGACTGCGTATAGCGCCATTCGAAGGTGGCATATGGAAGGTTCACGTGGAGCTCCCGGACCAATACCCCTACAAGTCGCCTAGCATCGGCTTCGTCAATCGCATCTTTCACCCCAATATTGATGAGCTGTGAGTTCTCTTTCAGGGCAATCATATTTCTCGTTTGGACCGTTATTAAGTAAGGCGTTGTGCCAGGTCGGGCTCCGTCTGTCTAGATGTGATCAACCAAACCTGGTCACCTATGTTCGATATGATCAACATCTTTGAGGTATTCCTCCCACAACTGCTCCGGTATCCAAACCCAGCCGATCCTCTAAATGGGGAGGCCGCTGCTCTTCTGATGAGGGACCAAAAGAGCTACGATATTAAAGTGAAAGGTAAGAGCAGTTGCTGCTTTTGCACCCCCTTTCCCCAACCCCGACTCTTACGATTTTCCCAGAGTACGTCCAGAAGTACGCCAGTAAGGATGCGGCGGATGAAGCGGGCGCCGAAAGCGAAGATGACGACGACATGTCTTCGGTCGCTAGCTTTGGCGACGACGACGGCGACGACGAACCTGCTGGCCAGATGGACGATGTATAGGACCCATCCGAGACGCTTCCCCCCGGCGCACCCTCAGGCCCTGAATACAGAATGGAATAGTCAGCTCTGGCGTTATGTGTCGCGGCAGGTATTTGTGTAATTTGAATTGATATGCTTTCTCACAGGAGGAAGTTTGCCCGCCTGGCAAGTTGAGTAGGCATGGAAAGGCTTCTGCGGCGGAGTTGGCATAGCCGTGGTCTCCGGACGCGGAATCCGCCGAGGCGCGAATAGGACTTTGAATGGATCTAGTTAATTAGGTCGGGGCTGCGTTCCGTTTCGGAGACGGTTGTTCGTGAAGGGGCGCTGCGGGCTTCTCGTCGACAGGATCGCTGGTCCTATTTACTTATTATTATCCAGGGTCGTCATGATTTGACGCGGGCGTCTGGCGAGGAAGGATGTCCAAGTGCTTTTGTTTCGTGATTCAATAAATAGATTTGGCTAATTGAACCTGAATCATTCAGTAACTCATATTTACCACTTGGCCGTCAATTATTTTTATCTTTTTTTAAACTGAGATGAAAAAAAAAGAACTAAAAAGCATATATATATATATATATGAAAAAACGATATGGAAAAAAGGATACGACAAGGTTATTCTCACAAATACGGGCAGGCGAGAACTTTCACAATCTAAATTCATGCATGATATTACATATAATACAATAAAAATTGGAATATTAAGTTCATCTTTTGGCACAGTGGTTATTTCTAACACATCATCGATGGAAAATACTCGACCAACATTCCCGCAAAATATATTTTATAAGATAGTTGTATTCTTAGTATCGTAGCAATACTATTGTTATTCTTTCGATCTAAAGTAAAAGGAAATAAATAGTAATCCTAAGGGTATCTCTGCGGCCATTCTATCCTATCCTATGCAAAACCGTATCCTTCCCCCTTTCCCATGTCGCCCCAACGCCGTGAGGTATAATTCATGATGTTCGTTTCGCCCATCTACTATCTTACGTGTTTGTTTGATTATGATGGTTTCTTCGCCACTCTCAATCCGAGTCGTATTCCACTAGCGCAGCTTTCGAGCGCGCAGCAGAGTTGCCGCTTCCTGCGTCCAGCGTGTTCTCCGCCTCACTGAAGGTCAAAGTCCCGTTTCCTGGCCTATCACCCGGCCCTCCTTCCTCTTTCTTTCCTGACGGTGCTTCGGCGTTAGGATGCTTACTTGGTGCACATGTCTGCGTTTGGGATGCTGGAGGTTGAGGTGGGGTGTGCGTATCAGGCCGTTTCCGTTTTATCCCCTGGATCCTCGAGGGGGTTTTGGATATCGCTCCCTCTGCGCCTCCGCCTCCGCCTCCGCCTCGAGATTCGGTGACGGCGACCAGGAACGGATCCTGTGAGGCGCGGGTATTCCGCGTGATCGTGGACGCAAGGGACTCACGGGTCTGCGAGGCTTTGATCTCGGATTTGAGACGAGTCTTGCTACCCTTCTCTGCCGACTTTAGGTTTGCCACGACGCTGCTATCTGTTTTTAACGCCGGATTCGTGGTATTGCTTACTACTGTGGTGCTAAACAGTGGCTTTGTGAGCGCTGCGTCTTTGATTTTAGATTTCACGATCCCATCGTCGTCACTTTCATCTCTTCCGCCACTGTCCAGCGCAGCCGCGACGCCGAAGTCCACGAGCGCGGCCCTGCGCGCGTCCTCTTCCGTCGCGGGCAAGAGGTCGATGCCGAGACTCATGCGCTCCTGGAGCTCCCCAGTTCTCACGGCCTCTTTCTCGCGCGCGTGACGCCCAGCGCGGAACGCGGCGCGCAGGCGGCGGTTCTGGGCATACGGGTCCTCCCAGGCGCGCTCGCTCGCGTCCTCGAGCTCGGCGATGCGATGCGAGCGCTCGACCAGCACGGCGCGGTCCTCGATGGTCTTCTCCAGCCGCGCGAAGGCGTCGTGGCGGAGGACCTCCTTCTCCCTGTCGGGCAGGATGTCGCCGAGCAGGGCCCTGGAAGTCACGAGGCTGTCGTCCTTGTCGTCGCCCGTGTCCCGCCGGCTGCCGCCCTCGACGACGACGTACTCGGCGGCGGCGGGGTCGGTGCGGATCTCGAGGGCGCCGCCGCAGTCGGCGTGGCGCATGCGGAAGCTCCAGACGGGCGTGCTGTAGTAGGCGCCGACCTTCTTCTTCTCGGCGTTGAAGCGCACGCCCTGCCCGATGATGGTGGGCTTGGGACAGGTGCCGCACCAGACGGCGAAGGGCATCTCGAAGCGCACGGTCAGGATCCCCTCGGTGCGCAGCTTGGAGGCGCGCGCGCCGAGTGCGTGTTTCTTGTTCAGCGCGTTGCCGGAGATGGTCCCCTCGACGTCTGGCGGGACGTACCGCCCCATGTTGAAGCCCTGCATGCTGGCGGTGGGTACCTAGGTACTTTTGACGTATATGCTAAGAGGTCTGGCGATGTGGTATTGTTGTTAGGGCAAGCTGGCGCAGCGGGGATGCGATGCACATTCGAGTATTCGGGTAATCGCTGTCGCCGTCGCTGTGGCCGTGATGGGGGTTCGTGTTGCTCGTTTGCTGGATCGAGAGTGAGAACGCTCGACTAACACTCGGCAAGTTGGCTTCGCTCTGCATTAGTCAGGGAGTTATAGTACTCATTTCTCTCGATCCGGCGAGATTTATAAATCTAGGTTGGTTCCCTTGTGCATACGTTGTGGCGTGAGTACATAGATAGATAGTTGCGGCGTAACATAAAGTTGAAGGATAAGCACGAACTATGAGAGGAGAGCAATAAATTAATTAGGTATTATTATGAGCAGTTTGCCTTGTCCACCGACGGTTTCCTTTGCGTGTGCTTGTTCCCTAACGCCCCCACCAAGAATAAAAAAATGGACCCCATGCCGCATCCATCCGAGCCGTGAAACCCCACTAAAAAGATAAAGCTACAGGGGAGCTATAGAGGGGTCCGTCCTCCCAAGTTGTGTGGTGTAAGTTGCAGTACACAGCATAAACACCGTATAAAAACTGACACCAATCTTTCAAGGTCTAGATAGATCTTATACCAAAAATTGGTCCCTACTGCGTACACCCTTGATTCGCTTAGGCCATGTATCAACATGCCCGCCGCTTAGCAGCTTAGACGTAGATATGAGCATCTAGCGAGCCGTGGGTGAGTTATACGGCATATAGCTGTCTAGGCTTGCCTCCCGCACACGAGCTGAACTTCCACCAGCGGTTGTGATAGGCACCACCAATATTGACTAGACCCCATTTGATAGGCGCGGGAATGGGAGGCCAATTCGCCCACATGCCATCCTCAAGCGTGCCGTCGAGGTTAAGCAGGAAGAAAGGGACAACGTCGAGCGTGCCGGCCTTCGTCACCGTGCTCTTCCCCCACGTCTTGAACGTCAGCGACGCGTTGGCCTCTTCCGGAGAGCCCGCCTTGGGCGCGTTGGGGTGGTTCGCGAGGTTGGCGATGGTCGAGATCTCGCTGTGGAAATGTAGCTCGAACGGTTCCTGGAACGAAGACATGATGCGTTGCAGCTCGGTGCCTGAGAAGTCTTTGGCTGATCGTAGGGTGTTTAGGTATTTCTCGAATTCGGCAAGACCGGGTAGGAAGGCCTCTGGGACAAAAAAAAAGAGAGGGTGTTAGCAAGATATTCACTATTCACTGATTGATCCCTTCAACCCATCAGTCTGATCTGTTGGGAACAGCTGGCTTGTCCTTTCGTACCGTGCTCCTTGTGTGTCTCGGCCCAGATGGTCTTGTCATCCAGCACGTCCTCGACCTTGGTGAACAGCGACACCTCCTCGTCATCGTGGTGGGATTTGACAAACTTGTACCACGTCAGGGAATAGCCGATGAAGTCGTACTTGTCGACGTCTTTGACGTGGGGCGCCTGTTGGTAGATGGAATTGTAGCCGCGGAAGATCGAGTTGTGCAGCAGCGCCATGTGTGTGGCGCCCGTCGTGAAGAGGTCCGTATTGCCCGTCTCGAACTGGGGTGTCGTGATGAGCTTCAGCGGGGCGTCAGCCCACGGCTTACTCGGGGCTGGCGTCGTCGAAGTCATGAGCAGCGGTGATCGTGTGATGAAGAGGCCGATGAGGATGGGGATGGCTAATAGGATAGGCCGGTTCAGGAGCCTGCGTCTTTCTTGGTTCATCGTGAAGGAGTGTAGGTCGAGTACGTGAATGCGCGGGCGGCAACGGGGTATTTTTACCTTTCGGGGATGGATCACGGAAGTGGTGGTGGTGGTGTGCTTGCTTCAAACTCCCCTGGTCAAAAGTCAGTCAATCAATCGGCTGTTTGTAAAAGAATTGTTGGCATTGGCTAAGCTCTCTATGTACTATCGTGCTAGATCATGCCACCTGCCTACACATAGGCACTCAACCACTGAGCTGGATCCTCCTTGATAGCGCTAGCGAAGTGTTATAGCGGGGAGCTCATGCCTGCCTACCCCTTTTCGTACCATACCCGCGCATTCCACAGCTTCCGATTGGCCAGACCTCCCCGGATCGCCTATAAGGTCCCCTAGTCAAGCTGCCTAGTTACCTATGTAGGTTGAGCTTTTAACTTCCGTTACTGATCGGAAGGATTATACAGAGTGGTGGATCATATAGACTCTGAAATTCATTATGGTACTCTGTAAAGTGAATAGATATAAACAAGTATTTTCTGTATGCTATCTGATGCCGTTATTCCTCTGTATCATATTAAGAATTTCCTAGTGAAGGTAGTAAGTCTCTGCTTCGGGCAAAAGTTATTGCTTATTCTTTGCCATCCTAACAGAGCCCCGATTATACAAAATGTATTGGACCTAAGTATCGTAACATTATATGCCTGTAATGTGTACTGTAGATGAGTCTCTGGGGATAACAAAGCCCTTTAGTGTTTAATAAGAAGCACTTTTAGTAGAGAAACTCTTAGAAGCTATGTACTTAGCTTCAAGAGGGAGACAACCTTCTTTGTTTTCCCATGATGTAGGTAGCCTATAGAATCAACATACCAAACAGTCTCTAATAGAGCTGTTAAAGAATCGAACCTTAACTTATACGTAGATCCACCGTACCAACTGTTGAAACATAACATGTCAAACTAGACTCGCCAAGACAGTGTGCCATACAGACGAAGTTTGATGATTTTTTTTAACGCACCGCACACCCATGATCGCCAAGAAAAGCACAGGGTAACGGGATCGGGGAGCTAAATGCTTGGCTGAGGATGATGCGATAGTTGGAGTTTGGAATCTTTCTTACCCCGCACGCATCAGCGTTACATATCTAGATACCTCAGGACCTATACATGGGTATATAATAATGGACTACACATGGTAGTCTAGAGTTTCTTTTTAACCTGGACAAAAGGGCGCGAATGATTGATTAGTATTCAGCATGCACTTGCTTACTTAAACTGTTTTGTCATCTGCCATAATAGGAAAATGGTGTCGCATGTGTGGGATATGTTGAATGTTCTATAACGTAGTTGGCTGGCTAGCTAGCTACCAAAGCCCGAGGAGCGAGGAGACGGCTACTTACTCGTTGTCTCGGGATTCCATCTTCTAGACACCTAGCCTTCTATTTCCCAGACGGACTGTAGATGGGTCAGCAATACTCGCATCACGATCGTCTGAGAGTTTATTCCCGCACTCATACGTGGACTCATACGTGAAGTGTATGGGTACGAGATAGAGTATAGGGATTTGGAAGAACTCAGTCGTCTCCGCTTTGCACCAAGACCTCCCATTCCCAGGTGGGACCTGGGCGTAGTAACGAGAGTATATAAGAGGGCGGGGAGACATCGTCGTTGATACCTATGTAACACATTCTACGTCAGTGGCTTTCGAAGCTGGTACTACTTTAAATCGACGAGTCTGAAAACCCCCCGATACCATACCAATCCTGTTATCTTTCTGAACTGCCTATTTGCACAGTTACTCATCGTATACCTATCGTCATCATGCCTGAAGGAGGATGTTTCTGCGGTAAGGTGCGGTACGCCATCGAGGGCGAACCATTAGGCAAGGTCCGTCGATCTACTCTGCTCTACAGAATACCATACCACTCACTCCCCTCCTCATCCTCCAAACGCACCAAGAACCCACAACCTAACCTCTGCCGCAGGCCCTCTGCCACTGCCTCGACTGCCGCAAGATCACCGGCAGCACGTACAGCACGAACCTGATCATCGCGGGCCCCAACTTCAAGCTCGTGTCCGGGGCGCCCAAGGCGATCGCCAAGACGGCGGGCTCGGGCCGCGAGATCGTGTCGCACTTCTGCGGCGACTGCGGCAGCACGCTGTGGCGCGACGGCGCGTCCTTCGGCGACGCCAAGGTCCTCAAGGCCGGCACGCTCGACGACCTCGACGCCCTCGACGCCGCGCACCCCGCCGTCGAGCTGTTCGCGAGCCGGAGGGTTGGCTGGGTCGGGGAGGTTGCGGGTGCCGAGCAGAAGGCGGGCATGTAGGGGTCCAGTCTAGACTGCGGATCTTGGACTTGACGGTGAGGGTTAAGGGTACCTATGTGCCGGATGCAGGGATGTGCAGTGGCGCTGGCTTTACCTAGATGGTTGGGTTATTTAGTGTAGGTATGGAGATGACTAGTCGGTGTATGGGAAATGATATATGGAGTAGTAGTTGGGAATGCAAAAAAGGGGTTAGCTATGCCTGCTTTGAAAATGCTCTAACGAGGTATAATCATCGAGATAATGAGTGTGTTAATTTTACCGAGCACATGCTGCCTGATTTGAAAACGTGGTGACTAAATAAATCGAGACTACTTGTATGTAACATCAATAGGTACCTCAAGATCATGCCAGTGGTCTGTGAAGATCAAGGGAGATTAATCTGGCTCCAGTAACCTTCTCATGTGCGTATCTGACTCTACAGTCCCTGGTTGGTTCTCTTGGGGATACTATTGTTTATTCGTACCTTGTGACGACGACCTTCCTTTATTTTCCTTGTTGGGCATTTCTTATGTCTATCTGCAAGCATGAAATAGTCGAGGAGAACCCTGCACAATACAAGTATGATTGTGATCGGGCTGTCATAAATACTTAGATGACAAAGTCTTACAGAAACGGCTCATGCTGATCGCTTTTCAATATCAAAATATTAGCTACATGATGTAACTACCTACTTTATAGATGGAGGTCGATCCATCCCTGGCAAGAAATGCCGCGTAACTAAGACCTTTAATATTATTGTTGACGACACCGAGAGGATGAACGATTCGTGGTTCGGAACATGATCTACACAAATTCGTCTTAATCGAGAACAACGGATGCTAAGCTTTTTCATCTGCAGAATACCAACCATGGTCGACGGCAGCGAGAGCCAATGAAATTCTAGAAGCAGCACTAGATCGACCGGGAGCTTGTTCGGGGGGATTCTGGGGCACTAGGAGGTCACTAGGTCGTCTTGGTAGGCTGTGCACCCTGCTGTGAATTTAAGGGATGAATGAATTATTGGACTACCTACCTATTCTGTACCTATACTGCGGCGTAGACTGAGCTACCTGGCCACAAGTAAGTATCTATACGTGTAGGTGAGATACCCGCATTCTTTCCCACCGTTTTTCTTTGAAATAACAGGGATATAGGGAAATGGCTTTGCAAAGAAACTAGGAAGTGTTCTTTGTTTCCGCGTGGCGGACAACACTGGGCACTTGATCTGTGAGCACGTCGGCTATGACTTCATCTCGAAGATTTTCGTCCAACATGGTGTTTGAACTACCAGCGTTGGTGCCTACTCTGGTACCTAACTGGCCCAATCAATGCTTTGTTGCTTGTTTCTCGTTTCGGATGTGTGGATAAGATCAGCTTTACCAATCTCAGGAAACACTGCCACACTCCGGCCTCGTATCAGCCTGGGTTTCCACTGTTCCATCTCGATCCTGCAGTACCTGGCCGGTGTATACTGTGGGTATGTTAGAGGTGTGCACGGTACCGCATTCACTCGCTATGGATACATAGGCGACGGCTTCTGAGTTTTAAACCAAAACAAAACTAAGTGTAGATACATATGGCAGTGCAACTTTAGTGAAATTAACAGCTGGGGGCTGTCATGTTAAGCGGTATGTAGGTAGGTACATACATATATGTACTTACAGCGCCAGTGCATAATACAGTGTATGTAGTAGAGCAGCCTTTCACGTTGTTATTTCCGTCCGAGTGGAGCTGGAATACGCCAGGCTAGTCCTTTAGCGCCTAGCACACGTAACTGTCATCCAATTGGGGGCTAGGCTTGGCCTGAGCTCGGAAAAGTCTTGGCCCCTTTAAACGTGCGTCAGCCCAGTGTTGATGCCAACCCGTGTCTCCCCTCCTCATTCGTTATACTTTTTGCCCTTTCTATGTATTTGATCCTCCTCGCATGACAACATCCGCTTGACTCCCCAGAACCCGAACAATAATAATTCACCACCAACACTCTTTGACAGCCCGAGGACTGTCTCGTTCTTCAGCCCCAAGACCGTCTCTCGTTGTGGTCTCTTTAGTCGATTGATTGATTTGCATTTTCGCATCGCATTCGACCCTTTCGACTCTTTCTGCTTCGCTTACACGGCTCCCCGTCCAACTCGAGTCGCGACCGTCTCTATAATACCCTTCATACGAATATCGAAACGACCAATTCGCGCATCCGACACTTGCATTTGACACAGACTTCGCTATACCAACCTTCATCATGAAGCTGTCCTCGGTCATCGGGGCTGCCGCGCTATCCGGCTCCGTCTACGCCGCCAGCTACGACACTATCCCCGACATCAAGGTCTACGGCCAGCACTTCTTCTACACGAACAACGGCTCGCAATTGTAAAGACTTCCTTCTCCTATGCTACTGCATATGTCTACATTTGAGTCGGGTGCTAACTTGCGATGATAGTTTGTTGAAGGGTGTTGCCTACCAAGAGAACTTCTCCCCCAATGGCTCAACCAGCACTAACGTCACTTACACCGACCCTCTCTCTAGCAAGGCGAACTGCGCAAGAGACATTCCCTTCATGAAGAAGCTCTTCACCAACGTGATCCGTGTCTACGCTGTCGACCCGACGGTCGACCACGATGATTGCATGGAGCTGCTCGCCGCCAACGACATCTACGTCGTTGCCGATCTTAGCGAGCCCAGCACCTCTATCGACAGCAACGACCCCGAGTGGAACCTGCCTCTGTATGAACGCTACACTTCAGTCGTCACAGCTCTGCAAAAGTACAACAACGTGATTGGCTTCTTCGCTGGCAACGAGGTCATCGAGTCGGCCAACCAGACTGCCGCTTCGGCCTTCGTCAAGGCTGCCGTCCGAGACACCAAGGCCTTCATCAAATCCCAGGGCTACCGTGACACACTGGGCGTTGGCTACGCTACTGCCGATGTGCCTTCGCGAGACGAGCTAGCCCATTACTTTGCTTGCGAGCCTATTGACGGCGTGGATACCACCATCGACTTCTGGGGCTACAACGTTTACTCGTGGTGCGGCGATAGCAACTACATCGCGTCCTCGTACGGTGAGCGCGTGGACTTCTTCCGCGACTACCCGGTTCCCGCCTTCTTCGCTGAGTATGGATGCATCGAAGGTATTGTCGGTGGACCTACCCACCGCCCCTTTACCGAGGTCGCGGTTCTATTCGGCAACATGACGGAGGTGTTCTCAGGCGGTATCGTGTACCAGTGGTTCCAGTCTGAAAACAACTACGGCCTCGTCCAGATTGAAAACAATGAGGTGGTGCCCGAGCCCGACTTCACGTCTTTGATGAGCCAGTTAGCCAAGGTTACCCCCAGCCTCACGGCGTCGAGCGCCTATACACCTAGCAACACGGCTCCCGCCTGCCCGGCCACCGGCACCTCGTGGGCGCCTGTTGCTTCCCCCCTCCCTGCCGTGGTCAACTCTGCTCTCTGCGACTGTGCCATGGCGAGTTTGTCTTGCACCGTTAGTTCCAACGATGCCGACTCTTACGGCTCCGTGTTCGGTTACCTCTGCGACGCAAACCTAGATGGCGGGAAATACTGTGTTGGTATTGCGCACAATGCCACGACGGGTGACTACGGTGCCTACTCTGGCTGCTCGCCCAAGCAGCAGCTCGCCTTCGTAGTCAACCAATACTACGAAGCCCAGGATTCCACCAACAAGGCCAGCGCTTGCGACTTCAGCGGTCTTGCTGAGACCCAGAGCCCCAAGACGTCAAGCAGCTGCACCAGCTTGCTCGAAGCTGCCGGTACCGACGGCTCCGGATCTGCCAGCGAGCCCACGGGAGCAGTAAGCTCGTCCTCCAGCGCTGCTTCTCCTAACGGCCTTTCTACCGGTTCTTTCGGTCAGACTTTCTTTGTTGCTTACGTTCTCACGGCTCTGGTATCCGGAGTTGGTATGCTTGTACTATAAGAATGTGGATTTAATGTGAGGGAGAAGAGGAGGCGAGACGAGTTGGATTCCTGTAGGTTAGGAAACAAAAGGTTAATATGTCATAGACAACCGTGTATTTGAAGTGTCCGTCACATGATTTACTAGGTCATGACTTGGTTTCCGGGGGTCGAAGATGTTGGTCACGATGGAAATCGGGGCACAGAGAAGTCTTTTCAATTTGATCTCAGATAGAGTTTAAGGAATGTACATCGGCCTGGCGTCATGGAATTCGATCCTTCGGTAAAAAGTACTGTTTAAATGAGCGATAAAACTATCACGATACCTACTAGAAGCCCCTCATTGTCTCCAACGTGTTGGTCAGAAATATGCGTACGTAGGCGAGACGCGGTGGATTTGGAATTCTCCTGCTCAGAACATTGTTACGGGAGAATACGGGTGACGCCAACTCCTACACAAGTACAATCTGTCTATCTACCTAATCCAAGAGGATTTGATAACTCTGATTCGTTGTTGAATGAATTTTAGCATTAGATACGTACAACTGGGCTGGCTACCTACATATGTAGATAACCTAACGAGTGGACTTTTCCGATAAGGACAGAAAGGCGTGTGAGTAATAATTATTGGGGTACATGTAAATCGCACCTCCTCTTCCCCCTCTCGCTCCTTCTCCCCCCTTATAATATGATACTTGCATTATGACAAACTTATGATACCTGGGCGTGGCTACCCCCTTAGTCATACCTACTTCCTTGCATTTTGTCATCAACGACCTGGAACTTGACAACTCATTTTACATGGGCACTGAAACATGTAGCTGGTATGTCTCCCCAGGCACAATCGACGTAAACTTGGCCTCGGGTAATACTCTGTCGTTATATCGCACGACGACCTCGTCCACATCCGCCTTCTTAATGGTAACAATGAACGTGGCCCCGCGGAACAACCGCGTGACCGTCATGCCGTCCCATTGCGGCGGCAGCTGCGGCTGAATCGTGAGGCCATCAGCATCGCCGCGCAGACCACACAAGCCCTCGATGAAGCAGCGGTAGGCCCACGACACGGTGCCCGTGTTGAACAGCTGGCTCGAGCGGCCGGCCGTGCGCGGGTACTCGCGCCAGGCGCCGCGGTAGTAGTTGGGCACGTAGACGGGCATCTGGCCCCTCTGGACGTAATCCGCCTCGCTGGGCCCCGGCACGAGCTTGCGCAGCACCTCGTACGCGCGGTCGGCCTGCTCGCCGCCGCCGCGCCCGTACAGCGCGTGGATGTAGTACACGGCCGCGTGGTTGTACACGGACCCGTTCTCCGCCGAGCCGGGGTACTTCTGCGTCACGCGCCCCACGTCCTCGCGCATCGCCGTGTACGGCGGCGCGAACATCAGCGTGCCGTAGGGCGTCGAGAGCTGCGCGTCGACGGCGGGGAGCAGCTGCGCGATCTGAGACGGCGAGGCGGCGCCGCTGAGCATGGCCCATGTTTGCGGGTTCAGCCAGATGCGGCCCTCGGGGTCGGACGCGACGCCGAAGATGACGTCGTCGTCGGTGATGCCGCGCGCGTACCACGAGCCGCGCCACATGTGCGTGTTCGCGGCGTCGTTGACCGCCTTGGCCCCCTCGCGGTAATGCGCCGCGAGGTCGGGCTTGTTCTGGTGCGCGCACACGTCCGCCCACAGCTTGCACGAGAACCCGGTCGCGAGCGTGAGCCATCCTGACACGCCCTTGCCCTTGTACCCGACCATATTCATGGGGTCGCACCAGTCGCCCTGCGCGATGTAGCTGAGCCCGCGCTCGTCGCGCGCCGACAGCAGCCAGTCCACCGCGCGCGAGATGCGCTCGAATACCGTCTGGGTCACGCCGTTGTGGTCCGTCACGGGCTCGGCGAGGAGCGCGTAGTCGGCTGTCTCGGACAAGTACGCCTCGAGCGTCACGGGCAGCCACACGCAGTGGTCCGTGTGCGGGATCTGGTTGATGTACTTGAGCTCGGCGCCCTCGGCCAGCAGGATGCCGTCCGGCATCGCGCCCGTCGCCTCCTGCTGCGCCAGCGCCGTCAGGAACGCACGCCGCGCCACGTTCGGCGCGATGTAGGTCATGCCCATGTTGTCTTGTAAATAGTTGCGCGTCTGCGGGTCCGTGGTCAGCCGGTTCACGTCCCCGTGGTAGTAGCATTGCCGTGGCAGCCAGTGGTTTACGAAGTTGTCGAGCGCCGGGTCGGGCGTTGTGATTTGTAGGCATCCCGTGCCCCGCGCGATGTACGCCGCGTAGTCGGACGCGCACCGCGCGAACCCGGCCTTGCTGAGGTACCGCGCTTTCATCGTGCGGATCTCGTCGTCGTCCACCGCGGGGCCCAGCAGGAACCGCAATGTGGAAGTCTCCTCGGCGGCGAGTGATAGTCTGTACTGCACGGCCGCCACGGGCGTCTCGTAGCGCGCGTCACTGCGGCTGAGCTCGTCTTGCTCGAGGACACCCGACGGCGCATGCAGTCCGCCCTCGCCCTCGAACGCGCCTTGCCTGGCATCCCACGACGCGGGTGGCGTCTCGCAGAGGAAGTACGTCTTATCCTTGAGCTGCTTGTTCTTGAAGTAGTCCTCTGCCTTCTGGTACGGCGTGATGCTACTCGCCACAACACCCCCCAGGTCCTCCCGCCACTCACCCGACTGGTTCATCCACGACATGTACCCGAAGGGGAAGTACGGATACACGCTAACCCTACGCGGGCGGTCCGTGAGGTTCGCCACGCTCACGGTCCACAGCTCGGCGACGTCGTGCGTGGGGATGCTCAGCGTCATGTCGACGCGCAGACCAAGGCTCTCGACGGTCCAGCGCACGTCGCTCTTGCCGGCCGAGAAGACGAACTTGTCCAGCGGCGCGCGCGCGGGCTCGAAGGGCGCCGAGAAGAGCTCCGAGGTCTCCTCGTCCTTGACGTACACGAAGCGCCCCGGGTGGTGCGCGTAGTAGTTCTGCTCCGGCTGCATGAAGGTCCGCGCCTCGAGGTTCGGCGCGTGCATGTACTTGGCCGGCTCCGGCTGCATGAACTGCGCCGTGGCGTAGCCGCGGCACGTCACCTGGATCATCATCTGCTGGTTCCAGAGGAAGGTGCCCGCCTTGGGCAGGGCGGTTGGGCTTGTCAGCTCGTAGCGCGAGCCGTCGGGTGTGGGGGCGCAGAGGGGCGGGGTGGTTTTGGTGTTGCCATTGCTGTTACTGCCGTTACTGTTGTTGCTGCCGTGGCTGTTGTTGTTACTATTGCCATTACTATTGCCGTTGCTTCTACTGCCATTGGCACTCCCATTGTTACCATCGTTGGCACCGTTGGCACTTCTGGAAGGATTGGATCCATTAGCCCCGTTAGCACCGTTCCTCGCTACGGGCCTCTCCACCTCTCCGCCCGAGCTGGCCGAATTAATCGTCATTGGAAAGGGAGTTCTGGGTGGTTAGCCGGTTCCGTGGCTGAAAGACTGCGTCTCCGAGATCTGCCGAGTCCGGTTCGGGGCTCTTCGGAAGAACAGGGCGGTTTTTACAATCCGGGACTTGGCATAAAATCTTGGTCAAGAGAGGTGCCGGGTCAATTAGATACCAATATTTTCAGAAGGAGAAAAATTCCAGAATTCTCTCGATCCGAAAATGATGGGAGTGTTACGGTGACGGAAAATGGGAAAATGATAAAAAAGGAAGAAACAGATTCTTACTCGCTCCCGACGGCCGGATACGAAAAAACAGGAAGACATCGCTCACATTTTGTGTCCCCCATGGAGCCATGGCTGACCAGAAACCTTGACCAGCCGCCAGGCCAGAGCCGAGCAAGAGAGAGAGCATAGCAGAGCAGAACTAATATCGAGCAACGAGGGCAAACTAACCCAGCCCAGCCCAGTCAGCGCAGCAAGCCAGCCAGCCAGCGACCAACAATCCGAGCACGCCAGCCAGTCATCCCAGGCACATTTCACAGCTACCGTGCCTCCCTGAGCAGCGTTTTTTTCTGCCGCGTGGTCATGAGCCGATGGCCCCGGCGCCGCCACCGGACCGTCGAGTATTGCAAATTTAGCACGTACAGTAATGGAGAAGCAGAAGGGAACCGCGCTGCTCCCCCCAAATCCCTGCGATGCCTAGCACGGCTAGCACGGGAGAATCTGCGGGTAAAGAGGTGCGGTGAGGCCACCCGGCCAATCGCCTCCCGTCACAGCTCGCTGCCACCCCCTTGGTCCCTCAACCCAATCGCTAGCCTTGGAGTATCGGTCAGCTGACCCCACCGTCGTGCTGGGTTCGGGGAACGCCCGACCGGGGGGCAGCTCTGGGTGATGGGAATTGGTCGGTGCGTTTGATTGATGCATTTGATTGATGGATGTCCACGGCTCACGACATTGCATCTACATAGCACATACATGGATTTACATTATGATGCATACGTACATAGTGTCCTAGACAGGTACACAACACCTACCTAAGTACTCCGTATATAGACTACGTACCTACGCAGGAGTGTAAGACTGTAAGTAACGACTTACTGCGTAGCTGTGCATTGACCTCACCTATGTATCTTTTATCTGTCGGTCAGTGTCTTGTCGTCTCTTGTCATGGCCGGCTGTCGCAGGCGCGCGTGGGGGGAATGCGATCCCGCTGTCGAAATCCCGTTTCCATCATGCAGCCGACTCCCGAAAGAGGTAGGTAGTTGGTTGGGGGTCGGTCTTGCTGACGTTCTGACTTTCTGGTAGGTAGCTTCTCCCGATTTCACGATAATGTGGTTTGGGGTTTTTGGAGTCGATGGGGTCGATGGGGTCGATCATCCCTATGGTAGCATATTACTGCGTACAGCACTTTAGCTGGCTTAAGTACCTAATATTGTCTAGTGTGGCTGCTGTGTGGATGGAAATTAGTAGGTTAGGGTTCTTCATTAATTTTGTCTGAACCATGACGTACCTTGCTTGCAATGCTAAGTTATGGCAACTTTGGTAAGTCCAGGAGATGGTCTAAAGAGCCTCAGCGATCTATCTGCGCATAGTAAGTACAGCACGCCAATTGAGTACGCAATAGCAGATGGCTTCTTCGTTGGAATACTTCCATTGTTTCAGGAATATTACAATTAAAACTTACATCGGGTAAAGGGCTGGAATAGGGAACTCGAGCTTCAACGATCGCCCTTTGTGGTATCCCTAACCTTTCTAGATCGGTGTAAGATGTGTGTGTCTAAGGCGGACTAGCTACAGCTGTTCATGCACTCCATCCACCAGACGTTGCATCTACGGGATACATCATATATTATCTCTATACGGACCGATATTTACTCTAGCGAGGCTCCAAGTACTTTAATCCGCTTATTGGGATTCCCTGGCCGCAGTCATGTCAGTTATTATTCAGGTCCTCCCACTGGCCGTTGCATCGTTCGCTTGGGCATGTTGGGGTGCACGACGGGTGTGCATCCCATCGTCTTCAGGCGTTATTTCGGCTGCATCCGCATTCTGGACTCCGAGAGGTGTTGGTATGCGGGCATTGTAACCGGGAGGCCTCGGTGCGCGCTGCGGGTTGATTGCCAGTGTCACACCGGGAGTCGTGAACAACCTGTCACGACTACAATGTTTATCTATTGTGTACCTTCATCGAGCATTCGGTATTGGGATACCTCCCAGTATATACATACAATGCATAGTGGCGTGCAATTGCATCTATATATATCACTAGGGAACGCGGCCCGGCCAACGACACGAGAGACGCTATTAGTCTGGGCAAGTAATCATCGAAGTCCAAACAGGTCCTACACGATGTCACGCGCAGTTTTCCTCGAGTGTTTTACTAGTTTATGGTCATCCTCCGACGTCGGTTACGAGAGCTGAATAAGGCAGCATAAGTACTGTCATCTTGCGCACAAATCAACTCACCAGCCCCTTGGCTTTTCAAATTGAGTCTGCGTCATCGTAGTGTCCAAATCCAAGAAATGGCTTTCTTGTACCAGAATCGTACATTAATACGGTGGACCCCCAATTTTCTATCGATTTCGGGTTTTGGGGCGATTATTGGCTAGTACGTCATAATTTAAAGGCCCGGCCTTAAATATAGGAGCGCACCGAGACGTACTCTTCTCACGTTCAATCTGCGACTTGCATGGGATCATAAAACGCCGCTGCTATTCACTTTATTCGTATCATATTCCGATGTTATCGACGATGGCTCGACTGTTAGGATTTATCAATCCGATTTTGATCTCAACCTCGTTGGCTTAAGAGACACGGTCTCGTTTCCTATCTTTGATTCTCGTCTGCAAATCTAAACAACTCTTAGGTAGTTGTTCCCCATCCTTTTTCATAGTATCGTCTTCCCTAACCACGATCAACTCACAAGCGAACCAATATATGACTCAAGGTAGCATTCATTCGTTTGCCGAATCCTTGCTTTGGCGATTTCTTGTGGAAAGATATGCGAATTCAACTATACCGTCCAGCAGTCTTGTTTTGTGACGTAATAGTAGGATTATTGACCTCTTTGAATCACTTCAGTCAAGTTGGTACTTCGGTTAGGACCAGCAATGCTCCAACGGGTTGCATTAGTACTCGGAGGACGTTTTTCACAAGACTAATCCGGCAGCTCAGAGTTTGACGTGACGATCTTTTTCCCTCATTGATATGCTGCTCCAACTTGGAACATGTGTTGCATAAAGTCAAGAAATTCTCTTTAGCAATAGTGATAAATCGGAGAATTTATTGCAAAGGTTTTGTTTTTGAGAACATGAAAGCCCGGACTCCGAAGGTCTGTTATATCTACCCGAATTTGTGTTTCTCCAGGGGCTAAAATCATCACAAATATAAAGGGTAGATATGAATGCAGTGGGCCAAAATGCAACCCCTCATTCTCAAACTCAAACGGGGCAGCATGCGCCAGAGACCGGTGCTTAATGCTACATTATTCTAGGTATTTTATAGCTATATAAAGACTCATGATAGGATGGCAATTTCTCAGAGCCGTAGAGGTCATCGCAGGCCATTGGCAGTTGAAACCTCTTACAAGGCAGAGTAGATTGAGGGGGGGTTATTGAGATGTCGACTCGATTTGCATGTTTGTACCTGAATACTTAATAAATGGCTTGCTAAGTTCGACTCGGGGACTAGGCTTTGGTAGCCATGACCTGTTAGGATATGGACTAAGTGTGTAAGGAAGTCGTATTGATGGTTGTAAATCTGCAGATGAGTTAAGTCAAAACAAGGTGAGGCATATGGTAATACCGGCTTCATTGGAATCAGCTAATCGAGCTTTTCAAAGAACTTTGTTCAGCCCTATCGAGGACGGTTTGTAATTGAATCAGCGGCAGATAGATGTGCTACACTAGTAAAGCATAGATGTAGTATCATTAGAGTAAGCATTCCCTAATATAGCCTACGCGAAGCCGCATATCGCGTCGTTGCTCAAATTGGGCCCGAGTTTGGCATGTTCGTTAAGTAGGAAGCTCTACAATATATATGTAAACAATTTCTCCTATGTTCTAGTTATCGAAAGGTTATCTGGAAGCAAAAACCAGACGCACAGCACATGCGTCCTCTAGTGTCCGAGGGCTTTTCTTTACCATCTCAGCCAGCTTTCTTATTGTTATGATATCCTACCTACTCGAACATATATATAGCTTTCTGTTCTGAAAATGGGGCTTCAAGAGTTCTGCGCACCTAGAATAGGGTATCTAAACTACACGCAACCACAGGGTTTAGATCACGAAGCACTCGATCTCGACTTTAAATAAACTGTTCAATAACTGATGAAGAAAATGAGAGGGGTTGAGCGTCCAACACGGTATATGTAACAATAAACAAATTTTCGGCATTTGAAGTTTGTTTTCTAAGCATCTAGTGTCTAGGGCGGTGTTATTGTTGCTCATAGATTTAGTATGAAAGCTCGGATTAGGGAGTTAGTTAAGGAGGACGAATTGGGTGATATTAAAGCGACAATAATGGCTAAACATGTGATTTTGTGTCGTTTCAGAACATTAGAAGTTTTATAACAATCGACTACCTCGTTGAAGAACGCTTAAAGTAATGGAGCTAGTATCGCACAATGTAGTATCCTCTTAACGACCCCAAATAGGGCCGATTCTTTGGATGGCATCTCCGTTACCTAATCCCCACCATCCTCTGAAGCCCTGGAATCCATCGTAAGGGTTATACTCTGTGACTTGAGCATCAATTTTTGTGCCAATGGTATAGGTTTTGTTGAATGTCGTGATAATCTCAATAAAGCAGATTCCCTCAATTCCCACGTCACCCAGAGCTTTTCATTTCTATATGAGTCACCTTCTCTTCCTTATCAGGAGACTGTGACAATCTCGGGGCTTGAGAACCCCATTTATTTTCATCATAGAAGGGACTTATGCTTGCATTGAAGCAGGTGGCTTCTACGATACGCAAGAAATGGCAACCTCCGCATAAGGTCATAACAAGCATGAAAGGCAAGCTACCAGGGATCGTGGTGCTTTTGATGATGATAGAATCGTTAAACACCTCACCGACAGATCGGTCGGCAGGTCGGTCAAACCTGAAATTTGCGTATTTGCGCATTTTTTCTTCCGAGTTGGTCCATTCTAACTCTCCAAGAGTTAAATATTGCTGAATAGTTTTGCTACAAAAGTCTCGTGATGGCGGTGTCGTAATTGGCAAGGGTTTCAAATCTTTAGCTATGTTAGTAGTTGACTTTGAGGTATCAATGATGGCAGATTTGACTGCCTGGATGATTGAAGGGGTTATTGTAGGCAGCACAGAGGGAGTGGCATGTGGTACCTAAGTCAACTGTTGCTGAGATAATATCGGATCACAGCGACCGAGTCTTTGAAAATAAAATATAATGAAGAATTTAATTATTAAATTAATATACAGAGTTCATTATTAATTATTAGCTTATATTCGTAGTGATTTTATAATATATATTTTTATCATACGGGGTTTTAAGTAGGTATATAAACTATTTATAGCTAGCTACAACCCTCATATAATTAATATGCGCCTCTTAGAGATGAGCCACAGGCTTATATCTAGAGGCTCAAGCCCAACAACTATCGCCAGCCAATGGGAGGCTAACAACGGAAGTTAGGGTGAGTTACACAAACTACCCGGCAAGGACAGGATGCCCAATCATTTTTAGGCGCTTTCACCTTTTGGCGCCTTCGCGGAAGGCCATCTCAGTGAAAAACCGGCGTTTGCAATCCTCTGTGACGGCCATGCTCTTGTAACAGCCCCTACGGCGGCGAACCTGAACTCTAATATAAAATCCATCCCTCTTCCACATACCAGCACGTTCTTCATCATGAACGGCAGAGTTTCCAAGGCGTGGACATGCCGCTCTCATGTGAAACTATCCAAGGCCTTGCAAGAAATGCTACTGGGCGCCATTGCAAGTAACGCAGGTGTGCATGTCAATGTTCCTGGACGCTGGGAAGACTTGCTGACTTTTCAGGTACAGAGCATCCGCGAAGCCAGCGAGAGCAGTCTCCAGAGGACGGAGATCTCACCGGAGACGCGACGCCCTTGCAGTCTCGGAAGAGGCAACTCGACGAAGCAGAGAGCGATCTGTCGCCCGCGAAGCGAGCCCGGTTGATGTGGACGGACACGCAACATCCTGGAGGTGAGGACGAGAAAGCAGAGCAGGCGGGCAAGGTAGGGCAACGGTCACCCATGTACGTCCACAACTAATGGAGCAACCCGTGCAGACAACACTACAACAGCCGAAGCCAAACCGTCCCAAGCGTCCATATGTCTCGTTCCTCAAGGACTTTGTCGACCCTGTTCATGCGGGTCCCCATCCCACATCCCTCCATTCATTCGTTTCCGAGTGGCTCCAGGCTATCGGGTCAGACCGAGAGAGACGCTGCCGGTCAGATAGCCATCTTTACCGTTTAGACAACGACCCTGTCCCGAGACAGCTCACGAGATCGGCACCGGAGATGGACTATACACGGGATGCCGATGGGTTTGTGGTGCCGCTGACACTAGCTTCTACCAGGTCCTGCCCTTCATACCAGCCAACAGAGGATTCTGCTTCCAGCACTGCCAGCGTTCGCCATCCGTCCTATCGCCAGAACAACCTGTCTTCGAACGGCATTCGTATTCGAGATTCTGGCCACCAGCTTCCTGATTATATCTCCAGTCATATCGAAACATTACGAACAAAACAGGGAAATTCGCCCGATCTGTCGTCCGAACAAATGGCCGGATATTCTGCCAGCCTGGACATGCTTGAAAGAGGATGTAATGAAGCGGATGTGAAAAGATTTCTTGAAGACGCAGTATTTCCGAAGGCCTCGGACCTCGCCTATGGGCCCTCGACGGGCTTGGAAACTGCTAGGTCATCCCTGATGTCTTCTCATCTCACTCCCAACAAGTTGGAAAGTCCGTTTAGGGTTACTCAGCCGAAACCCGATCTGCTCTACGGATATTCCAGCCATCCCGAGGATGGAGCCTTCACCGAAGCACAGTTGTTGGCCCAAACTGGTCTACATCCTCGAAATGCACGGTTTGCAGAAGCGACAACACGAGGACTTAGGTTCCCCTTCTTCGCCATCGAATTCAAAGCTGCCGGAGGTACTCGAGGTGACCTTTGGGTTGCGACAAATCAGTGCGCAGGTGCTTCATCAGCCTGCCTCAACGCTATCGACCGGCTGAATACCTCGCTCCCGAATCATCCGAGCGTGCAACGTGTCGACAACTTATCCTACTCTATTGCTGTGGATAACAATATGGCCCAGCTATATATATCGTGGAAGGAAGATGATTTGAAGTTTTGCCTTCAACGGGTTGATGCATTTCTGCTATCAGATCCGGAGCATTTCAAGAGCTTTCGCAAACAGGTTCGAAACATTCTCGATTGGGGAAAGGACACGCGCTTGACGCAGATTAAGGATGCATTGGATATTATCTTTGAGGAAAACAGTAAAAAGGCTGCGGAACATGCGAAGTCCCGCCAACCGCCGTCCGATGGTTCTGCCACCACCCCCAGCAAGAAGCGCAAATCTTTATCTCACGGAAACAGTACAAGATCCAACAGCGTGCAAGGGCAAAGCGGCGAAACAAACCAGCCATACCGGGATTTGCATGGCATGCCCCAACAAGACGCCTATGAGGAGCGGTCTTTCCCACCTGACGCTGGCGACTACACTGCATTCTAAAACGAGGGACTTGCTTTTGCCGACCACCTCCGGCCTCGCGGAGCTCTAGAGCATCGAAGATGATGTCGCCGACAAGCTCGCGAAGAAGATGGGGATCTAGCAGTGGCACTCTCTCCACATTATAGACCTCTGCCAGGGCGTTCTGCCAGAGCACCTTGCCACAGCACTTTCACTCTAGACTAGACACCATGGCGAATGACTGTGGCGAGCTCTCTGACGGTGAGACCGGCGATGGACCAGCATATTCTGGAGCGGCACTGACATCTGGATCTTGTGGGACATAGTAATACGGATAAGGCTAACACTTCTACCAAAATGTCTTGCGATTTCGACGCTTGAGCTCCGGTGCGGCTGTTCCTGGCAAGCGAATGCCGAGCAGCCAGCCTCCTTCTCCGAGCTTCAACTCGCAGTTGTCGTTTTTCAGCATCTTCAACCACCCTCCTCTTTGCTGTAATGAGCGCGGATAGCGACTGGTTAGGCGTGAGAGAGGCAGCGGCCATCATTCTACCTAGAAGTCTAACGCATAGGATCTCAGAAGCCTGGATATAAAAGGTTTCTTAGACAAATCAGCTATCTGGATACCCTACGTTTTCCAAATTCTAAAGATGATCTAGATATATTGGACGTCGGTCTAGACTAGCATAGATACCAAGGCTAAGCCACGTGGAGAAGACTTCATCACAGAATAGGTATGGCTGAGGAGATTCTCTGTTTGAACCCCACAGGCTGAAGGTTGGGTTTTGTAAACCCTACTCACAGTCTCGTCTTAAGCGGCTTGTGTGATTTAAACTCAAGCCAGAGAGTGGGGTTAGGAAATGATACACTTAACTATCAATTCCATAGACACTCCTTGATTGAGAATGATTTTAGTAATTGAGAGTAACCTCGCAATGCCTGCAAATTTGATTGTTGTCCTTTATTTGTATTGATTCACTAACCTAGAACTAGCGGACTAGAGCTTTTGGTAACTTTCAGTGTTAATGAATAGCTACAGCATATGCTTATGTGCTTTTCTACCGATATAAGTATAGATGAGCAAGGTTAGTATCTCAAACTAAGCATGCCACTTTGGGGAAGATATTGGCTAGGTTGACGAGATCTAATCTCAGTGAGACCTTGTCTATAAGCATATGAAGAGTTGTAATCTCATTTGAATTGGTAAGAGAGAAGGATGGGCGTTCTCTCGTGCTTCTAAACTCGCGAAGTTTATCCTAGGCACCAATAGAGTGTTCGAGTAATCCTCATAAATAAACGGCTTATGTGAATTGCCCGTGACGAGATATTGCCATGAATTAGCGATCCCCAACGCATCATGATAATTCATATTAAGTAGCTCAACATCGAGACCCTTCCCCTTTTCTTCACGCTACCCGCTGTCGAACGTACATGTAAACAGATCTCTATCTTTTCATATGCGAGAGACCTTTTGGGTTAATCCTTGGCAGGCCAAGTCTAGGCCAAGTCTTCTTGTTAAAATCCATCTTCAATTGACATAAAAATCCTATTGGCTATTTGAGTTTGTTGTGGGTTATGTGATGATAGATAGGTCCAATAGCAAAGGTGTCATAATATTCCAATGCCCTAGGTTTGTGTGAGCAGAATCTCTCTCTCATCGAAGCTAGAGTTGCTTAACTGACCTGGGAAATTCCTGGCCTCTTACCGCCATGAATGAGTACTAGTCGGCCGACCACGGGAAATTTCGTGTTTGCCGCTGATGGTAAACTGTGCGACATGCATCTTGAAGAATAACACCGGACTGAGTTGTAATATGATTGGTTTGGAAAGGTGAACTTGGAGTAAAAAGTGCCCGTATAAAGTAACAATCGCAAGACGTTGAGTTTTGAATATTAGATATCATCATGTCCTCTTCAGTCGAAGCCATAGTTTATATCTACGTATGTAGAGTTCAACGGGTAAGTCCGCCTTGGCAGTTACTCACCGAGATGGAGCTCGTTGAATGCATGTCAGCTGACAGTGACCAACTGCAACAACACAGCCCTATTTATATCCTTGTCATTAACAAATTGGGTCAAATCGTTGCTTACACGTGCGTGGGTGCTTATGTTGGTCTCAAAAATAGTCACCGCTTTTTGGATTGAGCGAGCCTCATTGTGTTATGGTGACGTCGCTTTAGGAGTGACCGTATTAGAGCCTAATATCGGTTCTAATCACCGGATAGTATCCGAATCCTAGAGCACCGAAGTAGCGCACTGTAATTATCTCGTCTACCTAGGTCTATCGGTACAAATAGCTTGATAGTCTAACATGATATCATTCACAATCTAAGCCTCAGAGAACGTTGAACCGATCTCTCCCCATTTCATGTTACTGAAGGTGACTTGGGGAGCCGGCTCAATGAGCCGGATGTTCTTGGGATCCCCTTCGGTGGCGTTGCAAGGACCGGCGCCCTGGGATGCGCCATCAAGCCATTGCATAAAGCCGCCCTCGTCCCACCATAGACTGAAGGTTAGGACCATACCTCGCGTCAGACTCTCGCCAAAGCCAGACAGGGCCCCTAGTCTCATGAAATGGGTCGCACCAGTTGCTTGGCAGTACTCATCGGTCTCGTAATCAACGGCCGGGACGCCTTCTTTCTCGATCACGCTAGCCTTAATGACCTTGCCATCTTGTAGATACAAGCGTCGGATGCCAATCAGAGTACCGTTGGCATCTGCAGGAAACTGTGTCACAACAGTAAATGGCTTCGTTGTGTCAACAGTGTGGTCCGGGCCCTCGCCGTAGTATTCGGTCTGATTGAGCCGGTATGTGTTCCAACCGCAACCATTCTTGTCGCAAACACCTTGCGCCGCGCATTCATCTCCGGCGCAAAGATACGGGCCGGTCTGGTTGCAGGGATGAGGAGCAATTTGCGTTGATCGAGCATTGGCCTCCCAGATATCCATCTCGTTGCAGCATGCACCCTTTTTACCAATATTGCCCTGGCACCCACTGTAAGTCGCACGTCATAGAAATTCTAGGGGAAGAGCGGGAGCACTCACTACACCATTGACGAATGGAGTCACGTAGCATTGGGCATCGCAGTAACCAGTTCCCCACGTGGCACCACCGGGGTTGAGGTCACTCTTGCCGCCGTCTTCCAGCATTTCGCCCATGTAAAGGGCGCTGTTCATGCCGCATGGGAGATGAGTGGAATCAATATCGAAGGCAAGTTCTTGTCCCGTGAGCTTCAGCATCTCGTACTTGTCCTTGGCTTCGTTGAGTAGGTATATCCGTGGAGATACAACCTTGCCATCGACGATCTGTTTCATAAGTAGCTCATCGTCCTTAGTCGTCACTCCGATAGTGCTATAGTCCTGGATACTGTTCATGACACAGTTCTTGGCGCAATCTTCTTCGGTCGGGCAAGCTATGGGATCTGGTCCGTTGCCCCAGTCGCCGCAGCCCGCGCCGCTGTCGAGCTGATAGACTCCATGCGAAGACGAATCTAAGACGAGGTAGTTGGTGGCTTCTTTACATCCGTCTGCCTTCGTGCACCTGTAGGTTGTGATCTTCGGGTGATTGTCGGCCGCGCCAAGAGGCTTTTGTGCCACCGAGAGACCAATAAAGGCGAAACCGAGTAAGAAGTTCTTGCCGGCCATTGTGACTAGTTATCGTAACACTATGCTATTACAATGCGCGAACACCTAGCCGAAGACGAAGTGAGCTGGGATGACGCGATCTTGCATGTTCATGCCCGACTTATATAGAGAATTGATCATGTTCATATGCGGCTTCGCGGACATCCTTTTGTGCACTGCCTTCCCAACTTTGACTCGTTCCGTGAGCCAAGCAATCGGGTTCATATATTTATGACGGCCTGGTCCGCAGTTGTTATTGCCAAAATGCAACATTTGCCTCAGCAAATGGAATGTATCCCTCCGGACGGGTCGGCATAGGAAGATGGCCCGCCATCCCGATGTGGTATAGAGTATTTATCTGGGCTATTGGTACACGCGATTAGTGCACGCTAAATGCTCAGATGTAGGCAAGCTGGCTGTTACAGTACTCGCCTTGGTTTCATCTTAATGGAGCGAGGTTACATGAATACGAAGCCAAGAACAATATCAAGATTCAAAGACGGACACGGTCAATACTTCAGCAATTTAAGGTGACTTTGCTGTGTTCTATGTTGCTTCATTAGGGTAAGCTTGCCAAGCCAATGTCGGATGATGTATAGTCCCGAATTAATACTTATGCAAAATGACTACACACAGCAGCGGCGCGGCCGGCACTGCTGACTAAAGCCTCGGCTCTTTGGCGCCACATTAGTCAGTTACCGGTGGCTGGGTTTTACGATTTAGTGTGTGGCCGATGTATTGTGGCTTAGCGTCGGCCACCTATGTATAAATCATCACCCGGTACCTATCTACCTACTACCTGATCCTCAAAGGTAGTCGTTAGCATCGGTCTCTTCGACTGTTCCAAGGCTTTCGCAAACCCTAGTTTACGAGATGCTACGAATTAGTATAAATGCGTACCTTCTCATAAGGTTGAATTTATAGAAGCTTCCAACGAACTCCAAGAGTACAAAATCCCGAAAAATGAAAGGGGGAGTCCAAAGCTAACACGAGCAGTGAAAAGGAAATGACTAGTCAAGAGCCGTTCAATGTACCCCAACTTTTTACATTCCTGTTTTCATCTTGTTCTTCCTCTTAAAATCCCGCCTCATCGTCTTCCAAATTTTCCTATTTTGGTTCATTCTGTTTAACTTCGTTCATTTGTGTAGTGTCTAGGATTGATCCGTTCGCAACTTTAAGTCGAATCTCAACCTTTTCCACCTCACCCGGACAGAACTTCCTGCATAAAAACTTCATGTCCTCAAGGACGCTGAAACGTTCCACGATTTCTAGTAAATTTATCGTGAGCTTAGGTGGGATGGAGACATACACTAGGCGTTGTCCGCTAGCAGGGACCAGAACTGAGCAGGATATGTTGAATCGCATAGAATATAAAATGTTTCTGTCATTCCAGTCTTCTTCTACAAACTGTTAACCTAGACCACGAAATTGAAAGCGGGTGTTCCCTACCTGGTACTGACACTGGGAAGTGCTTTTTGTATTCTTGAATATACATGCTGCTGCTAAGACGGTGTCGGGGAGGTCTCCAGTACCCAATCTCATACTCGTTGTGCGCATACAACGAGCTGGCGTTAAAAGCGAACGGTTCTCCCGTATTCATATCTTCCGCACAATTCTCGTCCCATATGTCACCATGTATTTAGCATGGCTTGATGCTTCGGCCTATGGTCTCCAGTGGGAGCAAAAGACGTGGAATGACATGATCAAAGAGGACTGTTCGATAAGCACGGAATTCAATTGATAGGCCATGCTTCGCCTCTTCGACATCCATCGCCTTTCCAAAATCTTAGAGAACATCACCATCCAAGAGGACTCCCAGTCAACATATTGTGGCAGATTTCCATGGCATGTGGGTACTGTAACAAGGGCTAGATTTATAGGGCTTGGAACAAGGTCTGTATTCAACTAATAAATCACTTTGGTTTCGCAAGGTTTATGATTTTTTTTTTTTTTTAATCGGAAAAAATTAGTCCTTTAAGTACTTAAAGGTTTTAAGCTACAGTTTATACATTTTAGTATTTTTTGAAACTGTTAGTTGTTTTTGTATATAGTTACAAATTTAAGTGACTTTTTTTTTTTAATAGCTTTTATACAAGTAAGTAAGTTTAAAACTGTTAAATATATAAATTAAACATATATATATATAACTAGTTAATAGTTTTTTGTAAGTTTTAAGCAGTTTTAGCTATATAATATTACATCTTTTTTTTTTTATATTTGCTTTTAAATGTAACAACTAACTTTAGTTAGCTAAAAAATTAATATAACTATTATTATTAACATAGATATTTTTAAGCTTTTTTAAATATTATATATAGAATTTTTTAATTATTTATTTAACTTTAAAGCTGTATAAATATTTATAAAACTTTTAAGTTTAATACTGTTTAACTAGCTAATTTTTTTATTTAATAAAATATTTTATATATTTTTAAGTTTTTATAAAGTTTATTATTTTATTAATATAATATTTATTAGCAGTTTTTATAAGTTTAGTTTTATATAAAACTTAGTTAAAATTAAATAATATTTAATTACTAATATAATATAGTTTTATAAATAAAATATAAAACAAGTTATAAATTTTTTACTTTTTAAATAAAATAAGCTTAATAGCAGTAAAAAAAATTACTTTTTAAACTTTAAAAAGTTTTAATATTTTATTATTAAACTTTTTAACAAGTTATTTAGTTTTAATATATTATATATTTAATATAACTAGTTAGTTTTTTTTATATACAAAAGTTTTTTTTTTATATTTATTAGTTTATTTTTTTATTTTTTTATAGCTTGTTTTAAAATAAGCTTTAGTTTTTTTATAAACTTAAATTATTTAATAAATATATAACTAGCTATTTAAATTGCAAAAAATATTAAAAAGCAAATTATAAGTTATAAAATAAAACTTATAATTAATATAAAAAAAAGTTATATATATAAATAATAAAGTTATATTATTATATACAAATTTTACAGTTAATAAAAAATTTTTTTAATTTAATATTTTATAGTTTATAAAAACATATAAATAAGCTTTAAAAAATTAATTTAATTATTTAGTTTAACTATTAATTTAAAAATAAAATGTTATATTTATATAAAGTTTAATATTTATTAATTTAAAAAAGTTTTTTTATAAATATATTATAAATTTAAAGTTTTTATTAAATATTATATTAAAAAAAATGCTATAATATTTTTAATAAGTTTTTATAAAAATTTTAATAAAGTTTTTTGTTTTTTTTTTTTTTACTTTTAATAAAATAAAATACTTTATTTTTATAAAAAAGTTAACTATTATTTAAATAAAGTTATATTTATTAAAAAAAAATAAATTAATAATAAAGTTTATTATTATTATATTTTATAATTTATAATAAAGTTTTATAAATTATAAATAACTAAAAAATATATATTTAAATATTTTATTACATTAATATTTTAAATAGCTATTTATAAAACTTTTTACAATTTTTTTAATATTAAACTATTAAAAGTTGTAAATAATTAGTTTAAAAGTTTTATTTATACTTATATAACTAGCAACTAAAGTGTTATGTTTTAATTTTATTACTTTTTGCTACAAAGTTTAAAACATTTATAAGCGTTTTTTTTTATATAATAAACTGTTTTTTTTAACTACTACATTTTTATATAAAGTTTATATTTTTAAAACATATTTAAAATTTTTTAATCTTGCTTTTTTTATATAGTTTGCAAAATCTGTTATTTATTTAAGTACTAACAAATTACAAAATTATTAAAAAATTAATATAACTGCTGCAAAAAATACAAATATTAGTTTTAAAAAGCTATTAAAATGCAAAAAATGTTTATTTTATAAAACTAACTTTATAAACTAGTTTTTAGTTTTTTTTTTTTTAAGCTAATATTAATTTAATTTAAATAAAATATTAGCTTTTTTATTTTATTTGCTAAATTTATAATTAATAATAAACTAATATATTAATAGTTATTAAACTTATTATATTTACTGTTTATTAAAAACTTTAATAATAATAAAATATACTAAGTTTTAATAGTTTAAATATATTTTAATACAATGTTTAGTTTTTTCGAAATATTGTTTTTAATAGTTAAATAAATTTACTATTGCAAAAAGCTTTTTGTTATAAATTTTGTAGTTTATTTTAGCTAATATAAGTTTTTTAAAATAAAAAGCTATAAGTTGTAGCTTTTTATTTTTATTTTTTTAAAATATAACTGCTTTTAAAACAAAATTTAATATATTTGTTTTAATATATATTATATATTTTAAATCAAAATATACAAATATTAAAGCAATAATAAAATAGTATTTAAAAAGTTAAAAAGTTTCTTTTATTTTTTTAGTTTACTTTTAATTTTTTTTGTTTTTTTTATTAGTATTAGTTAGTAATTTTATAATTTTTAAAAAGTTTTTAATAAAATATTAGTAAAAATTAACAAAGTTTATAAATTGCTAGTATTTTTTTAAAGTTTTTAAAGTTTTTTAGTTTATAATATAGTTGATTTTATTTTTAGTTATAGCAATATTTTTTGTATTAATAACATAGCTAAAAAATTTTACTTTTTATATTATTTATTTATATTTCTGTAGTATAATAGCAAAATTGTGCTTAATTAATTATTAAAGTACTTTTTTTATAATATAATTGTATTTTTTAAAAGTATTTATATAAATTAAAAAATTATTAAAATATATTAATAGCTCAATATTAATAAAATTTTAAAAAATATTATTTATTATTAACTAAAAAATAACAAATATATTAATAAGCTTTATAAATATAACAGTATATTTAAAAAGCTTATATTTATAATAAAAAGCAGTTTTTTATTTGTAACTTTTTTTAATATATATTAAATAAAACTTAAATTTTAAATTAATTTTAATAAACTATTTAGCTGTTTAAAATCAAACTTATAGCTTATTAATTAAAAAAATAAAATATTTTACTAGTACTGTTATTTTATTAAGTTTTTTATAATTAACTACAAAGTATAAAAAGTTGTTTAAATCTTTTTTTTTTATAAATATAAAAAAAGCTTTACAAAATGATATAAATTTGTAAATTTAGCTGCTATTTAATATTTTGTTAAGCTATAGTTTAAAAATATTAAGTTTTTTTACATTTATAACATATAAAAGTTTTTATAAAAACAATTTCTTTTTATAGAAATTTATTCTATGATTTTATAGTTAATAGTTTAAAAGTTTTATTACTACTTTTTTACTTATAATTAGTAAATACTTGCAAAACTTTACTAGTATATTTTTTAAAGCAGTTTAAATAGCAGTTTAAATTAATATAACATTTAGTTTTTTTTTTAATTAGTTTAATACTATTAAACTAGTACAGTTTTTTTAGCAATAGTAAAAAGTAAACTATATATTACTTTTGCTAAAAAAATAAGCTAGCAAATGTTATTTTATTTACTATTGCAATAAAATAATGTTATATTAAATATTAAATATTAAAAATTTAAAGTTAAATTGTATAAAATAGTTGTTTTAGTGTTGTAGTACTAAATTGTTAATATAGTATTTTTTGCTTTTTTTTACAATAGTAATATCAAAAGCAGTTATTAGTTTTAAAATTTTATATTTAATTATTAAAAGCTTTTATTTTTAAGCTTAAATAAAAAAAAGTACTAAAACTAAACTATTAATATTTAATAAAACTTATACTATATATTTTTTTTTATTATATATAAAAGTTATAAATATAATAAGTTAGTAGTTAATTTTAAGTTATTTATTGATTTATTTACTGTTATTTATATTAACATCGCGATTTTTTTTAAAAATAACAATTATAATTGTTTTATTTTAATTTAGCTATAAATTTTTATAAAGTGTAATATAAAAGCTGCTTAAAAATCCAAGTTAAAGTTATTTTTTATTTTTATAAAGTTAAATAAAACTTAGTTTAAAATAACAGTGTTTACTTTTGCTTTTTTTGAAATAGTTAATAATAGCTTTTTATTGCTTTTATATTTAATAATAAAAATTTTTTCTAGTATTAAAGAAATATTTTGCTTGTTTATGTTTTTTTAAATAAAGCAAGCTAAAGTTTAATAGTTATTATATTTATAACGTTAACATGTTTTGCTGTTTTTTTTAAATTAGTTTATAGCAGCTTATATAATATTAGTTAAAGTGTTTTTATTAAATGTTTAATGCTTAAGCTTTAAATTAGTTCTAGTTGTTTTTTTTAAGTTTTTAACAGCAGGTTTTTTATTAACATTTTTTTTTAAAAATCGATTTTAGTTATAAAGTTAAAGCGATTTTTATATCTGTTGTTAATTTAGCTTAACTTTAAGTACTTTTATATTAAAGTAAGCTTTTTTTTTAACAAAATATTAAAATTAGTTAATATGTTTTTATAAATTTAGCTAGTTTTTTAAATAATTTTAAAGAAATTATTGTTGTTTTTAAAAAAGCTATTTTTTTTATTATAAATTAACTTAATAATTTTATTAAAAAAAGTTTTAATTATATAAGTTTAAAACATTATTTTAAACTATTTAACAACTTTATTAAAGTTTAATAGCTTTATAAAATATTGCGTTATATTTTTTTAATATTTTAGTTTATGTATTTTTTTAAAGTTTTAATACTTTTTAAAAAAGTTCTAAAAACAATTTTTTAAAATAGCTTTGTAAGCTAGCTATTAATTTTTAAAGCTTAATTAATATAACTAAATAACTTTTTATTAGTGCTATATTTAAGCTTTGTTAATTAATAAAAAGCTAATTTAATTAATTTAAATGTAATCGTTTAAAAAAATTTCAACGTAAATTTATATATATGTTTATATTTAGTTTTACTATAGCTAAAACTTAAAAAAGTTTTTGCTATTATAATTAGTAAACTTGTTTAATTAAATAAAGTTAATTGTTGCAGTTACTAAAAAACAGATTAAATATTTTATTGCGTATATTAATCTATTTTTGCTGCTTAAAAATAAAAGCAAATTGTTATTGCTATTTTTATTGTTATTTGCAAGTTTTTTTAGCAGTTTCTATAAAAAACTTTGTAGTAGTACTAAAAGTTTATATTTGTTATTAAATTTATTAAAATTAAAGTTTTTAAAATTACTAGTACTAGTTAATATAGTTAGTTAAATTTAAGTAGTTTAATATTAAATAGCTGCTGCTTTTAAAACGCTTTGTGTTTAAGTTACTTAAAAGTATTTTTTAGTTAGTTACTTTTGTAAACAAGCTTTATTGTTAAAATATTTTGTAGTAAGTTTAAACAAAGTTTTATTTGTAAAAAGTTAGTTAATAAAAGCAAAAAACTATATTATAAATTTAGCTGTTACGCTTTTTTTCTAAAGATTGTTAATAACAAAGTTTATGTTTATTTTTTAGTTATTTTGTAATTGCTTTTATATTTTTTCAACAGCTGTTTTTATATATAATCAAAAGTTAGTAATTTATATAAAGTTAATAGTTTTACTATAGAAGTTTTGTAGTTGTTTTTTTGTAATATAAGTTTATATATTAAAGTCTATAACTAATTTAATATAAGTTTGTTTTTGTTTTTATACTTCAAAATAAAATGTATAAAAAATATTATAGTAAACTTTTATTATATTTTAAAACTTTTCAATAGTTTTATTATATATTAATAAGTTGTTTATTAATTGTATAATAGCTGTTTAAGCTTTTTATATAAATATAAAATTAACGTTTTATATTTAAATTTAAAGCTATAAAGCTTATACTTTTTAAACTTTTATACTAGTTTTATATATTATTGCTATAATATTATATATGCAGTATATAAAAGTATAAAGTTTTTAAATAAATTAATTTTAATTAGTTTGTATTTTAGTTATACTATAAACTAAAATTTAAATAAGTTTGTATATGTTTTATATTTGTTAATACAGTTTGATCGCTTATGTAAAAAAGTTTCAAATTATAACGTTTATTATTTAAATATTTTTATTTTTATAAAACGCAACGTATTAAAAGTCAAAAAGTTAATATAATACTAAAATATTATCAGATTAAAAAGTTGCTTTAATAGTTAGTTTTAAAGTTGCTATAGTTGGTTTAATAAAAAATTAGCTATATAAAAAAGTTTATTAAAAGTGTAGTTAATTTCGAAAAAAAGTTAATAATAATAAAAATCGAGTTATTTATAAGCTATAAAAATAGTTAATAAAAAATAAAACTGCTTTAATAAAAAGTAAAATAAGTATTAAAAAAACGCTAAAAGTATTAAAAACTAATAGCAGTACTTTTATATAAATAGCAGCAAAAAAAGTTGCTTCAAGTTTATATGTTAATATTTGAAAAAGAAACAAGTATATTAATAAAAGAATATATGTTTGCGTAAAATTTATACATAAAAAAATAAGTGATTTTTAAAATAGCACTAAAAGTAAATTATATATTAGTTCGAAAGCTTTTTTAAAAATAAAGTTTTTTTTTTTTAAGCTAAACTATTTAGTTTCTTTTTTTAGAAATAGGGATTTTTTATTTTCTGATTTGTTAAAATTTTCTAAGTTTTTTAAATCAACAAAAAATAAAAAAAAAAGTACTTTTTCTTTTAATTCGCTAGAATTTTCTTTAAACTTACTGTTTTTAAAGTTTTTTAAGTTTTATAAAACTAAAACAGGAGTATTTGTAACAAGTTTAGCTACTAAACTAACATATAAATATAAAATAATACTACTGCTAGTAACAAATATAGTTATTGTTACAAAAAGTCGATTGTTAGTAAAATTATTAGCAATAAATATAAATGTTATAAGCTTAAAAAACATAAAATTTTATAAAAAAAAAAAAAACAAGTAGTATTTAAAAAAAGTAATAATACTATATAATAGTTAAATATATAAAAGTTTTTTTAAATAAAAAGTGATTTATTTGTAACAAAAGTTAAATTTATAAAGCTTAAAATAAAGTTTATATTTAACTAATAAATTACTTTGATTTTATAAAATCTATAATTCTTTTTTTTTTTTCAATTAAAAAGAATTAGTTTTTTAAGTACTCAAAAGTTCTAAGCTACAGTTTATACATTTTAATACTTTTTAGAACTATTAGTTGTTTTTGTATATAGTTGCAGGTCTAAGTAACTTTTTTTCTCTAATAGCCTTCATACAAGTAAGTAGGTCTGAAACTGTTAAGCGCGTAGGTTAGGCGCATATACATATAACCAGTCAATAGCTTCCTGTAGGTCTTAGGCAGTCTTGGCCGTGTGACAGGTACATGGAAGCCAAACTTTCCAGTTGGGGATATCGAATTCTTGTGTAGTTCCGCCAGTCGCCTACATAGATTTGGCGGATCAGGCGGTTGTTGTCCTACATCTTTGAACTCGGTAAGCAGGAAGTATCCAGGTCCGTTCTGGAGATGTCCCCATCTATAGACAATGGGAATAAAAGATGGTACTACCTTATGCATTGCCTTGAGCGATTCGTATTCGCCCTCGCACATATGCTTCCCAGGATAGTCATTCGGCACAACCTATGAAGGAAGTTAATATGGTTGCTCTTTAGTAGTAGGACAAGCTAAATAAGTTACGTCAGCCGCACTTTTAGAAAGTATGGTCTTGTTGTTCCATCCGGAAGTTGAGCAGTCAGCTTCGCAGTTAGTCCCCATAGAGACGATCCGTATTGCCGTGCCGCCTGCAACTTTGTTCCTGTGATGGGTAATGCTGGAATTGTGTCAGGTAATAGTGACGGAAATGAAATAGAAGGCCTAGTATACCTGCAAGGACTGCTTCGTCTACTGAAAACTCCCCGCCAACCGTAGGTGGTTTGATTTCTTCGGAGGGTATGCCATTGTTGACGGAGTGCGGATGAATATAACCAGTGACGATTGTATCATCTTGTGACATCTCATACTTTAATGACTCTAAGGGTGACTCCATAATGATCCTTGTTGTCTTGGGCAAGGTGTATATGCGATCTAGAATGCCGCATTCGTGACGACACCAGCACGGGTAGTAAAGGCGAAGAGGCGTAAAGTGGGGGTGGAATATGATCTTGTCATGAGCCCAACAAGCTGGCTATAAGGGGTTGGATCTGACTTAGCTATATGGTAGACCTGGCTAGGTGAAATGGCGTTTTGCAGGGGTAAGGGCAACGAAATAGGAGTGTACAGGCATCTAGATAAGCAGGCTACAAACAGACAACCAGAAGAGAAGTTGATAACTTGCCTACAAGGAAGAAAACAGGGCCCTGGCCTTCTTAAGCTATAATCATATCATCGCTTCTGCTGGTGTGCCTTGCATACAGACAGGCTAGAATGTAGTAGATCCATTACCATGTTTCCGATAAATCGATTTTATTCCCCAAAAATCTGCATTATCCTTTCTTTCATAACACGTTTTGTTAAATGAAATGAAAAAGAAAATTTTAAAAAAGATTTTTAAAAGAAATTATAAATTTTAAGTAAATATTCAATAAGGTTGATTATATTAATACAATTATTATTATTCTCTAAGTTCATATAACATATAATATTTATAACCCCCAGCTTACTAGTAGTAACTTTGAAGTATAGCATGTATTATTTCTACTTCCCTCGTGCTTCGTCTCAAGACCGTGACACAATACTATTTCTCGGTATCGCTGGCGACTATTATGTCTTTATTACTAATTGTATGATGTTGTATTATGAATTGTATCCCAGCGCTCTCAGTGTTATCGTATTTGGAGACTACTTACGGCCTTATATCTAGCGGTTTCAATCCGTTAAGCCCCATGTTTTCTCCAATAGATCTACATCCTTGATCATGACGCGGGGAAATTATACCGAGACCCTCCTAATCCTCTCCGCATCTAATAACCGTAGGGCCCCTCATTTATCTCCAACAATCGGTTGTTGGACTCATCTTCCTAATAGCTAGATGAAGGGATAGAAAACTTGAGATATTTGAATCAGTTTTGCCTCAGTTTGTGTTCTTACTGTGTGGTCAGTAACATGTCAAAACCGGATGATAGTGGGCCTACCTCGGCGGCTCACCATGAGCGGGTGAGCACTCTCCCGTTGCCGAATGGCGCCGCAGCGCGGGACGTGGATGTGGCAATGGCTTTATTCGACTCACCAGAGCAAATCCACGAGCCCCTCGATCCGATTGAAGAGCGAAAGCTCGTGCGGAAGGCGAGTGACAACAAACGATCTTTTTGGCTTTAGATAGACTGACTAATTACTGAGCACTAAAGATTGACTTTATGATTCTCCCATACCTAGCTGTGTGCTATGCTTTCTTCTACATCGATAAAACAACACTCTCCTATGCAGGTCCGTCTGGTCCCTCGTCTTCAAGTATCTTATATGCCTTCCTAACTTGGCAACAGCAATCTTTGGAATTAGGGAAGATCTCAATCTACAAGGCTCTGACTATAGTTGGCTGAGTTCGGCGTTCTACTTCGGATTTCTATTTTGGGCGTTTCCCACAAATTTCTTAATGCAGCGTCTGCCAATTGGTACCTTTATTCACCCCCTATATTGAGAGCATGTCTCTAAGAAGAAATAGGAAGATACCTAGGAGCTAATATCTTCTTCTGGGGTATGTAGCCCCCCTTTCATCGTCGAGGTCTCCTAACTCTTTATAGGTTTCTTTCTTATGCTTCAAGCAGCTGCGAAGACTTTCGGACAATTGCTAGTTCTTCGCTTCCTCGCTGGTGCAGCAGAAGCTTGTTCCGATCCTTCTTTTATGCTAATCACATCAATGTGGTATACAAGAAAGCAGCAACCAGTTCGCATGGGTCTATGGTATACGGCAAATGGATTTGGTATTGCTCTAGGTGGTCTTCTTGGCTACGGTCAGTATTCCCCTTGATCTAGATCCTCAGCCGGGCTAACACGTACATTAGGGATCGGCAGTATTAGAGGAGCTCTCCCATCTTGGAAGTACGAGTTTCTAATCATAGGCGCTTTATGCTCTGTTTGGGGAATTGTTATGTTCATCTTCTTGCCGGACTCTCCCGTGACGGCGAAGGGCCTCTCGCGAGCTGAAAAACGCATGGCAGTGCAACGTTTGAGAAAAAACCAGACTGGAATTGAGAACAAGCACCTCAAAGCGTATCAAGTCAAAGAAGCCTTCCTTGACATTAAGCTTTATTTATTCTTTGCCCTCGGTCTCGTCGGCAATGTTCCCAATGGCGGCATTTCAAACTTCGGCACTTTGATCATCCAGGGGTTCGGGTTTAGCCAGCTAGGAACAACGCTCTTGCAAATCCCCTACGGAGTTCTGATAGCGATCAGTGTTTTAACATGCGTCTACCTCAACAATCGGTTCGTTAACCGACGCTGCATGTTCATTCTCATCTTTTTGATACCTAACATCGCCGGTGCATTTGGCCTTCACTACATTGGCACAGATCAGCAAGCCGGTCGGTTAATCGCGTATTACCTGACTGGGCCTTACAATGCTGCGTTCGTCATGATCCTTTCCCTTCAGACTGCAAATACAGCTGGGCATACAAAAAAGGTTGTTACTAATGCTGTGTTATTCCTCGGATATTGTACTGGTAATGGTAATTTGCCCCTTGCGCTTTAATGGATCGGGATTCATACGCTGACACTGCTATAGTACGTTAAAATTAAAACTACTCTGTAGTTACGAGGCTACTTTAATTTTCGTCTCGGACATCTCTAGCCGCTAAAACACTTTACTAATGAGTTTCTGTAGATCGTCGGGCCTTTTTTCTACCTAACTAGCCAGGCCCCCTACTACGAGCTTGGAATCTGGTCAATAATTGTTTCCCACCTCCTCGAAGTCCTTATCATTACTACGTTCTGGTTCCTTCTTAGGAGAGAGAATCAACGAAGGAATAGAATGCAGGGAGTCACAGAAGGCGGACTTGAAGCTCGGGATTTGGATACAACAGCATTTGCCGATATGACGGACAGGGAGAACTTGAACTTTAGGTATATTTATTAACTTTATAGGAGAGATGTAGTCAGAAAGGAAACCTTTGCCCTTTTATGGCATGCCGAGGAATCTTAAGACAGAGAAACCCTAATCCTGGAGGCGTATATAAATACAGTCACCCAACATAAATTCACATAATCACACTGGGGCACGTAGATTAGTAATATGGTGGCCGTTCCTGTCGAGATAGATGTCTTCCCGTATTTCTCTATTTACACTGCTGTAGACAAGGTTGGGGGCTGCTTTTCTGTCTGTTCGGTCAAGGGCTTCTCATCACCCTCAGCGATTCCGAATTCTATTTCTAGCTTAGTGCGCATCGGTAGCTGTTTGACCAGGAAGGTAAGAAGAAAGGCGAAACATCGCAAAGCAAGGCCTACTTGCCAGCATAGTTTGAGACTATCAGAATAGATATCTTTCACAGTAGATGAAAGACTGGCGTTACCATCTAGCCCTAATGCCGAACCCCTCTGCCCCTCCCCCTTGCGGCTAAGGTGTAAGCTATCTTATTGTCCTACAAGCAGGCCGCAACCAAAGCCTCGGCTTTAGAGTTGAATCGTTATACTGAGTCAGAAGACGCCCTCATATACGCAGTAGAGCTATATGTAAGTATTAAACACTCGTTTTAGACTGTGTTGACTTATCATGGCGGTGGGACAGTCACACGTGTTCTGCCCCCCTTTAGCGTACCCCTTCCGTCATTCATCACTTTCCCGGAACACCCTAGGGAGTGCAAGATTTCATATCACTCGGGGTTTGAAAGTACTTTAGTGTTCTAGGTAGGTTTGCTTATTATAAAGTAGTGTAGTAATTGTCTATTATAATGAAAAAATAAGGTTAATAACTTCCCCTTTATCGAATTCGACAGCTAATAAAACCCTTTAAAGAAATCCAGCAACCTCGAAGTGGGATTTGGTATGCCTTGAACTTTTATAGTGCCCAGTTCCTATCTGCTAAGGTCGCACGACTATTAGCTGTGATACGACGCTTTAGCCTATCATCTTGAATGCAATCATGTCGTGAGGAGGTCTCGTCATCAACCTGGCAGTCCTCCAATCGCCGCCGTTTAGGGCTTCTTTCATCTCTCGGCAACACCGCCCGGGCTCCTTCTACCAAGTCACCCTGTACCGAAGCGTCTGCGGTTTGACTCTTGTCGGACCGGGTCGGCCGCGATCTCTTAGATGGGTCGCCTGTCCTACCAATGACAGGCTCTATATGCGCGCCTCCCGAGCTCGGCGTCGCGGGGAGGCTGTGCATCGTACTTAACGGCGTGCTCGTCCCGGAGGTAGCTATGCTGCTTGCGCTAGGCGAGGTAGTATCTAAGTATGGACTCTCAGCCGCCATGTTCTCGATGCAGCACATCTCGTAATGGTATCGGAGGGCCTCGTGATCAACCCTCGTAGACACGGATGCTATCTGGCCGTTAAACCTGGTCAGGGCATTGTATGGTACAAACACGCGGACACGTAACGTGTCTGGATGGATAGACACGAGTCGTGCGTCGAAAAACTCGCGAAGGTGCTTCATCAACAGGATGCCGTTCCTGGGGCTCCAGGTGCTTCGCCAAGCTTTTTGAAGCCTGCGCGGACTCTCCTCTATAGGCATATCCTCCTCATCGTAGTAGTCGTCGACGTCGGGGTAGAGATGGTAATGCTGCTGTGGGACGATGTGGCAGACCTGGACGCCAGGGCCTAGAGTCTGATTCGGGTACCATGACTCCCCTTCACCGGAGATAGCACAACAATCTGATCTGATCATGCATGCGGTCCTAAAATCATCTATAACCCTTTTAGCCTCGTTAACGTCCATATCTATCCCAGCCGGTACAAGCATGCTATCTAGTTCATTGTTGTCGGCGTCGTCCGAACTAGATACAGATCGTTTAGAAGGGGACTGGAGGCTGGCTTTTATCTTTTGCCGGAGTGATATAGTTGTGAGCCTTGAATCGGAAGGCATCTTATCCGTCGGCAAGTATCGAGGATCGTGACGGCGGTCAGGGATGGGAAGGTGTTGAGCACATCGTGCTAGGCGCGGGTTAGTAATGCAAACCGAGAGTAAAACTACGGACGCGACGGGAGCCTACGGACCTTGAAGATGGGCGTCTAGGGGCGAGTTGGAAGGTAGTTCGCAATGTTTGTGGTAGACAATATGGTACTTAACAACATTCTGCATCTTAGGACGGGAAGGTGGCAGGCTTGGTACAGCTTGGTCTAGTAGCTCTCCCGTTACGAACGACGCGTAGAGCGGTGACGAGCTCGGCAAGTCGGCATGGTCAGCTAAAGCGAAGGCGATGCTGCTAGCCCACGGATCGCTGTCGGCATCGTTGTCCTTGCTGCTGTCGTTGCCTTTGTTGCCCTCCCTGCGTACTGCATGACTTGGGAACTCGAAGCAGAGGCGCAGCTCGTCACAAACATGGCGAAAGGTTACCAAGTCGCTTCCTGGGGCCTGGTAGATGCCGGCAAAGGCATCAGGATTCGCTCCCCGTCCTATAGTAAAGTACACATTCCACCCGTGGGCCCGAATGGGAGGTATAATCGCAGAGCTGGACATGGCTATGTTGGTGTTGATGTTGTGAAGATTCTGTATTCTGATCCGGAAGCTGAAGCGAGGGCCTGGCGCTTCGATCTGACGACTACGAAAATGACAACGAAAATGACATAACAATACAGGTCATATAGCTGCAACACAATGTTGGCCCAGCAACGTTTAGACTCAAGAATATATCCCAACTCATCTCTGAGAGGGCCACCACACCCGCCTTCGGGCGGTTTACCGCCATATGGTCAATGGTGTATTGATGATTGAGGGTTTGTGGTAAATAGATCACTAATGCTGAGATCGGTTGGGGTTGTCTTGGAATAACTATGCGCTTGTCTTATCAGTGACGGCGGAGTGCGCAGCTATCCAGGCGTTATCTACGCAGTAATGTTTTGGACCCCTGTCTCGCGGCTAAAACTCCCCCGTCTGGCTGCGGTCGACCACTATAAGAGAAATGCGCATATCACCGACTCAGTTATGGATATCCTGATTACAATGAGAGGTCGATGACCGTATACGACTCCATGCCACTGCAAACAATGAAATTCAATCCAGTTCTAAGGGTAGTAGTTACTTGGCGAGTATCGCAGTAGCGCGGAGAGTATCGTAATAAATCCGCCTCAACGATTAGAAGGCAGGGATAGAAAGGTGGTATGTATTGTCAGTCCGACTGCCAGGGCTATCTTTGCCACACAGCATCTCTACGTATTTGTGCCAGAGACAAATACAATAAGCACGGTGGCATGCCTACCAAAAAAAGAGTTAGAAATATCAGCCACGCTAGCCTTGATTTGTAATTGGACTGAACGGTCAACACATTACGTTGCCCCCGCAAGTGTCAACTCCATTGTTCTTGATTTAGTCAAGCCAGATAGAATGAGGAGGTAAGAGTGTTCAGCAGCATCGTGCCAGTGTCGGCCGCAGGAGCTAAGGACATGAGGTCTCGGGATGATAGATACTCAGTCTCTTCTCTAGCTACGCAGCCAGTGAGTTCTGTAAGCTCTCGACATCTCTCAGTTGAGCAGAGCCGTATGTGGGTCTTTTCACCGAATTGATCTATGGTATGGCCTTAGCATATTGGCTGTTCACGAATTTGTGTATCTTACACATACCGTAATCATAGAGGGCAGATTCGATCTTGTCTAAAAGTGACAGCGGCTCGGTATTATTGTCGACTTTTTCCAAGGAATTCTGGGCATGGTTCTTGTTGATCAACCTCTTCTAGCTTTTGTTCCAGCGCCGACAGTTTGTCTTGCTTGCGTAGAAGAACCCGAGCTCGAAGCCTGTTGAAGCGTCGACAGACAAAGTAAGGGTCGTGGGCAGACAAAAGCGCAGTGTATTGAGGGTATCCAGCCCTGTAATCTTCTACTATAGCGGGCAATTGACGGCGTGTCAGTGCAGGATTCAGGTATACTGCTACGGTCATTATAGGGGGTTCAGAAGGCTTGTGGGGCGCAGAAGGCTTCCTTAAAAAAGACTTCTAACCCAGGAAGGCTTGTGAGATCTACTATAAGTGCGCTGTAAACCCCCACTATAAAGATTCTATAACTAGCCGCTAAACGTACTATAAATTACCTAGGTGCTACCTACGGTCGCCCACAGGGCTTACTGTCTCATAATTCAATTTGGTAACTACGCCGACACTACTAAAGCCCACCTTTTTTTTCTACTTTTTTTTTTAAATCAAACTTACAACTTAACTTTTTATAATTATTTTTTTAATTTAACAATAATTTATTTAAACTTTTATATAAATTAATATATATATAGTTAATTTATTTATATTTTAAAATAATTATATAAATTAAATGTAATTTTTTTAAATTAAATTTGTTATATATAATTTATAAATATATTAGTTTTATATAATTTATATATTTTATTTTTTTATTAATTTTATTTTATTTGTTATAATTGCTATAATTATTATATAATTTTATATAAATAAATTTTATTTTTATATTTTTAATAATATTAAAAATAATTGCAAATATTTTTAAATACTTTAATTTATTTTAAATTATATAAATAGTTTTTAATTTATTAATAAATATATTTATTAATTACAATTATATTTTATATTAATAAATATTATTTTTATATTTTTAATAATATTAACTTTAATTATAAATATTTTTAGTTATTTTAATTAATTTTATATTATATAAATATATTTTAATTTATTAATAAATATATTAAATAATAATAATAATATTTTATATTAATAAATATTATTTTTATATTTTTAGCAATATTAATTTTAATAGTTAATTTTTTAAAAAATTTAAAGCTTTTTTATATTATATAAATTTATTTTAATTTATTAATAAATATATTTTATAATAGTTATAATATATTATATTAATAAATATTATTTTAATATTTTTAAAAATATTACTTTTAATTATTAATAGTTTTAAAAATTTAAAAATATTTTAAATAATATAAATATAATTTAATTAAATAATATATATATTTTTATTAAAACTAAAAAATTTAGTTAATATATTTTTTAATTAAAACTTTTAAAAATAAATTTATATTATTAATAAAAATATAAATTTATATAAATATATTATTTATATTATAATTATAATAATATTATTATATAATATTTTAATTGTTTTATTAATATATTATATAATAAAACATTTAAAAAATTAAAATATAGTTAATTAAAACAAAAGTAATATTATTAAATAATATATTTTATTTTTTAATTTTTAATATATTATTTTTTTTTTATTATATAAAATTGCAATAATTTTAATTATATTATATAAAATATATAAATAATTTATTAAAATTAAATTTAATTAAATATATAATTAATAATATAATATTATTAAAGTTTATAAAAATATAAAAATATATAAAACAATATTAAAATATATAATTAATTTAAATATTAATTAATTAATATAGTTTTTTATTTATTAATTTGTTAATATTTAAACTATTTATTTTTATTTTTTGTATTTTTTAACTTTTTTATATTTTATAAAAATTTTTTTTTATATGTTTTTGTTATATTTTGTTTTATTTATTTTTTTTTTATTATTTATATATTGTTAATTTTTTATTTTAGTTATTATTATATTTTTTCAATTATTTTTAAACTTTAAAATTAGCAATATATTTTTGTTTATTTTATTTATTATATATATATTAACTAACAATATTAAAAAACAAACTTTTTTTATTGTTAAAAAATTTTGCTAATATATATATAACTAAATTTACTACTTTTTAAATATAACTTTTATATAATTTTTTAATATATTTTATATTATATTAAGCTAATATAATTTATTATAAATATTTATATATTATTACAATTTTAAAGTTATTATATTAAATTAAAAATATTAAAAAATTAAATATAAAAAAAATATTTAAAAATATTATACTGCTATTATATATTATTTATTTATTAAAAATATAATAAAAAAAATATATATATAATATATAT